>JAYECN010802656.1:0-43533 GCA_035222435.1 Microcambeva ribeirae | reverse complement strand
TATTTTATTTTATTTTATTTTATTTTATTTTATTTTATTTTATTTTATTTTATTTTATTTTATTTTATTTTATTAAGTTTGAAATCCTCCTTTTTTCTCCATTTAAATAGTAGAATTCCCTTGTGTTCTTGGTGTCATGGGCTAGTCTTTAGCAGCTGCCTCGACTGAGGAGGGAAACTTGGAGAGCCCAAATAGTCTAGGCCATATCTGACACAAAGAATATTTCCAGATAAAGTCAGGGCAGAAATGCCTGTTTCCTATACATGAGCTCATGTATTTTTGCTAATGAGGCTTTTTTTTTTTTTACAGTGATTGATTCTAATGAAGATTTTGTTCCTGTGTGTGACTGAGATCAGAATTGCCAATTTCAACATTTCAAAACCTGTAAATGAAGCTCAATTATCATCAGATCAATTTAAAAGTAATGATGCTTTACAGATTTTCAGTCCTTCTTTGTTGTCTGATTGCTAAACTGTCAAGATAAATTTAAACATGTATTCAAACTTTTTTCCATATCTAGGAAGCTTTCCCTATCTGAAATGTAAGATAAAATATCAGATGACTTCAGGAGCTATGACTAGAAGAAAAACTTTTCAAAGAAATAGAGTGTGAAAGAAATACATGTAGAAATACATGTATTTCAATAAAGAAATACATGTATTTCAAGAAATACATGTGTCTCAGCAAAGTATTTAGCAGTTGTGCGGGACAAACTTGTTCCAAGGGATTTTTCTGGGGTCGCATATGTAGGGTGTGATGGTTTGGAGATGCCACTGCAAGAGGAATGCATTAGCTTTCTCTGTTATTTCCAGAAGGGACAGATCCACATGGCTGTGCAGGTGGTGGCTCTTCTCTGTGCTCCTGGTTACTTTTGGAAAGATGATACTGAGGGAGATTGACCTCTAGTCTGAGCCAGCATGATATTTTTCTATATTTTTAAGAAAGAAAATGAGGAAGGAAATTCTGTATAATAGGCGTTGTGTTGAGAGTAAATAAGATTTAGTCATTCCTCTCTGTCCGCTTCCCCAGGTACTTCTGTTTTAAACAAGCTCCATGATATTCACTGCAGAAGTGAAGGCAGGTGATTATGTTTGGAAACAGAAATTACCACAAGTAGGAGGCAGGAGCCTCACTCATGAAATCTAATATGCTCACATCAGACAGTCACCATCCTGGAATCAGGAGAAAAGTTCATATGAAATCACCTGTCTTGAAAACAAGGTGTTTTAAAATGAAAATATCAAATATTGGGTCATGCTGAATGATGGAGAATGGTATATTTCAGAAATGGAAAATATTGAGCAACAGCATCAAAAGCAGAATCACCTCAATTGTAAGTGAGGCTTTACAATGAATTTGGAAAGAAAGACTAACTAATAATGTGAAAGTAAATGAGACAAAACATAGATTTACCAAAGCCAGGTAGTGCCAGACTGACACGATCTCTTTCTTTGATAAGTGAACTGATCTTCTGGACAAAGTCTTAATGTATCTGTCGTTCACTAAAGTACATCTCGTGATGCCAGTTAGTAAGTCTGAAGGAGATGAGCACAAAAATATAAGAGAGGTAAGGGGGAGTAGATAACTGCTTATGCCAAAGGAGGAAGCGTGAATCTAGGGAAGCGTCCAGGGAAGTAGTGCCCCTAAATCTTGTTTTAGATACTTCAGATTCTGATCTTATTTGATAATGTCTTAATGATGTAGGTGGAAATTCTAGGAGTGACCTAATTAAACTTATGGATAACGCAATTTGAGCATTTAAAAAACAAACAAACAAGCATACATTTGCCACCAGTACGTTGAGTCTGGGAAATGGAGTAAAGCTTGTAAATAAACATCAGACGTTCTCAACAGCCTTTCAGCAAGAACAAGAAAGAAGATTAATTTTTAAGGCAGAGATAGGCGAGTTTTCAAAGATGGATTACACAGTGTGATTGCCTACAACAGCAAGCTATTGTTCTTGACAATTGAGCGAGTCCCTCCCAGCCTCCTGTTTCTAGACATAAAGTTAAAAATCAATAGTGGTTTTGGGAGATCCATGACAGTCAGATTCCCATTCAAGGAATCTCTAACCAATAGGAGTTTCGGGAAAAAAAAAAAAAAAAATCTTTCCAAGATTGCTGCTGCCATACCAATTTGCTGTAATTAATTGCAAGGAGCTGCTATCCCTTGTGAAATCCCCCCGAGAGCCTCTGGCTGCAGACAGCAGCCCTGCCTCCCACTCTCACATGCAGAACAGAAGCTTAGTTGAGATAAATCAACATAAAGTATCCTCTAAGTTCATATATTAACCAATGCACCAGTAACTACTCTACTGCAGTAGCTACTGGAGTGGTACTATCTATTTAAATTAAAGCTTAAAAAACCTTTATGAGGGTTCTGATTCATGCATGCTGAGAAATAACACAGAGGTATGACTCTGCAGCCAGCTTGCTATTTGAATAACCAGATTTACCCGTTCTTTTTAGCTTTTTTTTTTCTATTTTTATGCATTTAAGACTGTTTTCATACCTCCTGCCTTTCATAATCAAAATATTCCCATACACAAAACTCTAAAACTTTCTTGTCAGCAACTACAGACCGAAACAGCATTTACCGCAAATCACTGCAATTTATTCTTTAGCCTAAGCTGGCCATGAAAGCTCCTTCCCTCTCCGGTGAGGGGAGACATGTGCTTTATTGCGAGACAGGTGTTGCAGATAGGTGGGATAAATTGCACCCTGTGTCTGTCCCTGTCTACCTGCCGTTTAGAGAGTGAAGGTGTCTGAGACACCTTACTTTAGATTCCTAATGTTGGGTGAAGCAGAAACACACAAGCTGAGGGTTATTTACACAGATTTACTGCTGCTGAGGGAGGATCAGCTCTCTCTGCTTCTCCTGGAGAGAGGGTGGTGGTTCCTGCTGCAGGTCAGGCAGCGCAGGAGGATCCTGGCTTTACCCTGGTTAGCTGTTTGGTCCTAGTGACATTAACCTGTGACAAGTGACAGGCAGAAGTGCACCCCACACAGAGTGACATGAGTGGGAACTGGCAGGTAAAGTAGACCGGTCACTTCTTTCTTCTTTTCACAGTGCATTTACTCTAATGGAGTTTATTTGAGGGAGGAAAAAAAAATACAATAATAAAAAAAAGGACCCAGAGTGAGAGCACCTATGTTAAGCAGCTCTTGGGTGATATGAGAGCCCTATCCGAGCTTCCTAGATTTTTTCTCCAAAAAAGATTGAAGGTTGATTGAAGTGTCTTGAATTCCTCTTTTACTAGCCAGTTGGTCTTGTTCTCCATTTCCCCTTGAGAAAGTCTTACTTAAGTTCCTGAGAGCTACAACTAGTGCTTGATATTTTGGCAAATTCTCCAAGCTCCTTCTCCATTTTTGGCAGGGAGTGGAAAACCCTCCCCTTGGGAGCTGCATGGTTTCCAATAGCATGGGCCTGACAGACCTCTGACTCTTCCTTTGACTCGTGTGCTTTACAAGAAAGGGAACATGCTTCTCCAGGGGTGAATGTGAGATATGATCTGATGATCTGGTAAGAGTGCTGACACCAGAGCTTTTACAAAATTATTGTAAATGCTGAATGGTTATTGTTATTTGCCACGGGGATATATTTTTCTGCCTTTCCAGTTCTCAAAAATAATTGGACTATTTAGCTTTAAACTTTGAAAAAACAAATTACTGTGGAAGAGTAAAGCTTCTTGAAAAAACTGATAGATGATAACTCCTGAAAGTTGTTAATGACTAAAATTAGGCAGTTTGGATGGAAACTTACACAGCAGTAACTAGGATTTTCAATCCCACTTGTTCTATAATTGCAATATTATTCTGCAGATGATTCAACACTGTGCTTGCATAAAACATAGGTATACACATGTATTAACATATTATTTTTCTACCAAATTAATTCTCTCTTCCTCTGCTGTGTGCAATGTTTGTACCCTGTTGGTGGTGTCAGGAGATGGTTCCCTTTCCCAGAGCACACCACCCATTCTCTGAGATGAAATAAAGACAAAGAAGTTTTGTTGGAAAAGTGTCCTAGTTTCTCGGAGGTACCAAATAGCTTGCTAAGTTACTTTATTATAGCCAAATATTTATCCAAGTGTAATTAACCTCTCTACCTCCTTTGCATTTTTAATAAAAACAAATATTACTGGCTTTCACTATCTATGATAAAGGAGTAGAGGTAGCCAATTCTCAACACTACTGTCTAGGAAGTCTCCTGCCTTAAAGCAGGCTAACTACACAGAACCCCATAATCCATACTGTTTTTTTA
The DNA here is from genome assembly GCA_035222435.1 of Microcambeva ribeirae. Taxonomy (NCBI): domain Eukaryota; kingdom Metazoa; phylum Chordata; class Actinopteri; order Siluriformes; family Trichomycteridae; genus Microcambeva; species Microcambeva ribeirae. The sequence goes on along the minus strand of JAYECN010802656.1, from coordinate 39,270 downwards.
AAGTGCATTTCTTAGATTAACTATAGATTGGTCTCACAGCACTCACACTATGCTGAGAAGATCTGCTTTCGGGTTAGGCATGGATTGGGCTTTAGGGTTTTTACCCTTGCATGAAGATGTTGACCTGTGGTTTAAATCCTTCTCACTCAGAAAAAGCCTCATGAGATAATCTAACAAGTTTGAGCATATGAACGATGGAGCCATGGGGTCCTGAGCTTCTGCTGGGGCAACTATTTGATGAGCAGTAGCATAGCTATAGCCAAGGAGGCATCTCTGAAGGTCTTCATTCACATCATATAAAGCTTCTTCATTGTCTTAACCTTTGTGGTAGCTATTTAACAGGCTGTCTCATTTTTTAAATTTTTTTTTAAGATAAAAGGAGATATCATAACTAAGTTGGAAGTTTGAAGAAGATCTTGAGATTTCAGATAAAAGATATTTTTGAAATATTATAATTTGTCAAGTTATGTAAACCGCAAAAAGCAAGAGAATATTTTGATATCCTGCCTTAGAGAGACATAGGAAATAGAGCAGCGGATGAATAGAAATGCATTAAGCCTGCTGATGGTTTTTCCTTTCTTAATATAACTATTTAATTAGCATGTCCCTCATTATTATTATTTTTTACCAATTAGTATTTTGTATTTGTGTGAGCTGCTGCAAATTTTAAATTGGTTATATTAAATCAAATATATTTCCTCTACTTTACTGATCAGTGTTACTCTCTCTTTTCCACATACAATTTTCCAGACCTGGATTTTCCTCCTCGCAGAGAAATGAGGTAGGGCCAAAGACATCTCACAAGACTTCTCCACGGCTGTTGATTTAAGACAGTGAATTGGATGTCTAGTTTTTGGCTAGCACGGAGGCTAGCTCTGGCTTCGCAGTGGTTTGTACGTGCCTGGCACTGTCACAGGAGAAGAGCAAATGCTGACAATCCTAGGGGTCAAGCTGTGTCTGTCAGTCTGTCACCAGCTCCAAGACTGTCCAAAATGTGCCTGAGAAAAGAGGGTGACCTGAATCAACACAATTCACCTAATCTTCTCTGCAGCTGATCCTGTTTCTCTCTTTCATTTCCATTTGTCAATTCGTTTTGTTTCTGAATCAGTTTTTCTAATGACATAAATCAAGGAAGTTTTTACTCTTGTTAACTTGTCAAGGGTCCCAGGTGTCAGTGAGTGAATCAAACAGTGAGGAGCTTTTTAAACAGTTTTAAAGAGTTAAGGAGAGTTAAGTTAAAAAGAGATTTAAAATAATGAAGAGAAATCACTTGTGTCTGTAGTCATTATGGGAGCCAAATGGTTAGTTAGTGAGGTGCAGCTAATGTACATGACATAACAGCTGCACATAATCTGTAGCGTTGTGGAACCGAGAAAACAAATCCAGATTCCTGACCAGAGATTGTTTCAAGCCTCGCTGCTGTTCATTTCAACATGCAGCACTACACTGGAACTAATCCAATAAAAACTCCGAGAGTTCACCTTCGTCCTCCTTTTCCCTCAAGGATTTCTCTTTTTGGCAGAATCTAGCGTGTTCACACTCTATTTTGCCACAGTTGTTCCCTCTTTCAGTTCTGTTGCTAAAGCAGAAAGTATTCCTCCTTCGGAGCGTCAAAAAATATTTGTAGTTAAAATTCCACCCAGCCCCTATGTTTGAAAACACTTTATTTTGCTGGTGTTTCCTGCGTAGGACCAAATCCTCTATTTCTTTTTTTCCCCCCAACTTACGTTAGACTCTGGGCTTATTTGGTCTTCTAATAGCACACAGGGTGGGGAGACTCATTCTACAGAAATGGTCTGTTTTAGCAGCGCATGTGCTTTCTTCTAATATCACCCAAAAGGTGATATTACTCTATGGTTGGTGTAGACTTATCTCAGCATAGTTCCTGTCCTGACTGAAAATAGGAAGAGGACAGAAGATGTGGTAAGAAGAGAGTGAAATTCTGGAGGAGAAGTCCTTGCAGGACAGGTAGCTTACATGGCTTTATTATTATATATATATATATAAAAAAAAAAAAAAAAAAAAAGAAAAAAAAGAAAAGGGCTGCTTGTTTTTAGTTTAAATTAAATACTGGGCAGGATGGAAGGGGAGGCTGAAGCCAGCAGATGCAGAAAGACCCGCAGCCTGAGGTGGGGTATTTTGTATGTCCAGGTAAAAGAAAGGACAGTAAATGAAAAAAGGGACCAAATGAAAAAGAATAAGTGATGAGGAAAAGTCTCAATCAATGGAATCCCACTTAAACACGGCACTGAAAAATAATAAGAACTAAAAAAAAAAGTATAGAAATGTCAAAAGGCCAAAGAAGTAAGAATAGAAAAACCAAGATATCACATTTTAAACTAGTATATTGATTTGTTAACCCAAACGTAAATAAATGAGATAAAGAGAATTAGGGAGACAAGAAATACCAGGCACAAATAATTTAGGTAATACAGCATAGGTTGCAATCAGGGATACATTAGTGCTGTATTTTAAAGAAAAGGAAACGTAGAGTCAAATCAAATAAATAGGCTCAATGTCTAAGGTAATATTGAACCCCTACGGTTTGAAATTTTCATCTTAAATAAGAAACATAAAGTAATATCCTGCTAGGATGACAGTGATTCCTGTGACAAGCTCAAACAATCATCGAATGGAAAGGGCAAGAAATAGAAGAAAAACAGAGAGGGCTTCAGTTTTGCTCCTGTCAGTGGGGTACAGGTCACAGCAGGGGATGAAGCTGAGACAAACTTTTTAGACAACCTGCTCCATGGCTCCAGCTAGTCAGGAAACATGCAGAAAGAGGGGCAACTGGCAGCTTGATTCTGAACAACATCCAAAGAAGGGTTACTGAAAAGCTTTTTGTAAAGTACCTAGATCCAGCATTTCTGCACGAATAGCAAGCCCCACAAAGCTGCAACAACATTATTTAGTGTTGAAAAGAAGATTACATAGGCACGAGGAAGCTTGTTGAAAAGAAGATTAAAGAGATAACCAAAGGGTAAAGTGTTCTTAAGTGACATGTAAAATGCTTCAAATGGTTAAACGACATATTGGAGGTTCAGAGAAAATGTCTATTTCTTATCAACAGATGTTACAGGGACTGAGCAAACTCTTAATCTAGAAATAAGAATCCATCTTCAAAGATCTCAGTTAGCAAAATAGAAAATAATAATAATAAAAAAACACAGAATTCCTTTGTGATGTTCTCACCAAGCACCAAACATTGTTAAAGAAATAACAAAGGCAGTAATAAATGGTTAGTTTTCCTAGTACAGAGTACTAGGAAAAATATTCACAGATAATCTAGAAAAGAGAAAAAATAGTGAGGTGACAAAACTTTCTTCCATTACTGTGTTAATAGGATGTAGCAAGGAGGCCTGCTTAAGAAGATTTGCAGAAAAGACAGAAGATAGCGAATGACAATGTGATAAAATGGTAAGTAAAATTCAATGCAAACAAGTAAAATGTGATAGTCATGACAAAATGAAAATCCTAAATTAAGGTACCAGGTGTTGGTATTTTGACTAGCTGATAGCTATATGAAAGTGTCAGCTCAATGCTTAGCAGTATTCAGAAATAAATAGAGTGTCTTTAGGAAAAAAAATGGGAAAAGAATAGAGAACACAAAAAAAAAATCACAGTGCTCTTTGGTATGCTTATTGCATTCAGCATCTTCAACAGTTCGTAGCTTTGCTATTCCCAGCTCTGACAGGATTTGACAGAATTGGAAAAGATATGGGAATGATCAAATGTGCTCTGTGAGGAGTGATTGAGGAGACCTGGACTTTTCAGCCTGGAAAAGAATTGACTTCAGCCTGGGAAAGAAGGTGAATTCTGATGTAATATAAAGTTGTGAATGACATGGAAAAAGTCGATAGAAAGTAATAGCTCACTGCCATTTTTATTACAAGAACTAGGGGGCATAAAATGAAAATAGCTGGTAGCAATTCAAATAAATGAAAGGAACTGCTTCTTGATAAAAAGTGCTTTTAGGAGGTGGAACATTTTGCTGCAGGATATTGTGGTTGCTATGACTTTATTTGGATTTGAAAGGCAACTTAGCATATTGCACCGAAGAAAAGTTATTTATATAAAATACAAAGATTGGCTCAAGAAGTTTCTCTAAACTACACTTTCTGGGAGCCCAGGAGAGTGTATCAGAGAAGTATCACATACTGATAACGATTTTTTACACTTTTCTGTAAGCACCTACTTCTCTCTGAGAAGGGACTAGGTACAATATGATATTGGCAGTTTCATCTATATGAGCAAATGAGGCACACTCACACAGAGCATGTTTGGTGCGACCAAACAAACTGGCCCGTAGACTTTTTTTTCCCTTGGATGCTGGCATGGTCTTGGTCCATGAGAACCCACATGTTCCAGGCAATGCCCAGTTTAGAGGACAACAGTGGTCAAGAACAGTTTGCAGAAGGCCATCCTGTCTGGATGTGGCAAGAAGGAACTTGGACTTGTGTGTGGAGCCTACCCTAAGTCACTTTTCCTGATAGCCAGGGAAAAGGCCTTGGCCCATTTCATTTATGGGTATAGTTGTGGCCTGATCCTCTGTTGGAGGTATCTGGCTTCTTAAACCTGTCTTAAGAAATCTAAGTCTTGGTGCTACTGAAGTCTTACAAGAACTGACCCCAAAGAACCCCCTATTTTTTTGTTATATTGTCATTCAGGATAAAAAAATATGTATGTTTTACTTTTTACCCTTATCCTTTCCTGAAGATTTTTAGTGGAAAGAGAAAAGGGACAAGCATCCTAGGACTTCTCTCCCTATGGAAAATTGGAAGGAAATTCCATGAATTGGCAAATGAGTTCTTTCACATACATGTGTTATTGTCATGCAGGAGAAGAAATCCTCTGGTGTATATCCTTGTTCTTGTTGTGTTCTAATCCTTCTATCAGGAATTCCATTCTAGTCCTTCCAGCTAAGTAATAAAATCAAAATTTACCTGTAAGTCTAGGATCTAATTAAATTCAAAAGTCGATATGAGTTCATCCAATGTAGTTAAGTTTTTAAGCTATTTGCTCAAAATGGTGAAGCATATTTCTACATTTTTTTTGACTAGCATTAGTTTCTGTGTCACACTTTCCATCTGAGACCAATTAGTCTGTTCAGTTGAGCCTTTTTGCTTTATATTTTAAAATTCCGAGAGCAGTTCTGGCCTAATGACTGCTTCTGAGGGCAGGGGATGAGGATTTTTTCTAGAGCTGCTATCTAAAACTCCTGTAAAATTCACATTTTCTTTTTTACCTTCTACAGCTACTCCATTAAAATATATTTTGCTGCCAGATTCAACTAAGAATTATGAAGTGATTCTAAGTGCATTCAAGCTCTTAAGGTTCATTTTTAGACTATGTGTGAAACTGTCATTTTGCTTGTATGACCCACAGGTGGGCAAATACAGTAAAATAAGTTAAGTAATTTTGAAAACAAATATCAGACTTCTATTGTTCTGGAATTTGCAAATTCTTATACTGAGGCAGTTGTAACGATTTAGAAATTGAGCACTTGCAGAGAAAACAGAAGGACTATGACAGCTTTTTTGAACAAACAGAGGAGAAATTTGCATCAGAGATGTTTCTGAAGCCATTTTTTTTTCTTATTTTAACTATTTTAAATACAGTTACCTACAATATGTAAATAATTGAAAAAAAAGAAATAAGAACAATATTTTGCCACAGAAAGACAGTTAGAAGGTGCAAATAACAAACCATTTGCATAAAAGTTCACAATATAATATTTCACCTCACAAGTTATTCCAGAAACCAGTTTCAATTGCTAAAAAAAAAAAAAATTAAAAATGAATGCATTAACAACAAGAAAAGGGCCACATTCATGGTTCAAAGAGATTTATCAGTGCTGTTTTTTCTCCAGATTCACTTAAATTTACATTATTATTTTTTTCTGGAATGAGGGTAATGCTTCAAAGCAAATACACTCAACAGTTTACTGAGAAAAACTGTTCAGTGAGGGATGCCTAATCTAAGCCTTTAGATCTGTACCTAGCTCCCTTTTCTTTGCTTCATTTGATGCCAATGCAGGCCGACAGCGATTTGCTGTGACATGATATTGGCTAAATTCATCCTCCAGTTGTTGTTCCAAAACTATTCCACTGCTGGCTTGCAAAGGCTAAAATAAATAATCCCACACAATCCCCTTTAAAAACCTAAGCCAAGCACATTGGCCAGACTTCAGTGGAATTGCAACTGTGTAACTGGCACCAGACTTTGGCTTGCAGCGCTCTAGTTCGGTCTGCCCTTTCAGTTGAGCGAACATGCACAAATGCCAAAAGAAATAAAAATGGGGTCACTTTTGACAACGATGATGTGATCTCATATCCTTTGTGTTGCACAGCACAGACTATAAAGTATCTCTCATTATTTACCACCAACTTCTTTTAAAATTGCATTTAAAGAGTATGTAGCTCTTTGAACCATTTTTCCATCTCTAGTGTGTCATGTCCATGACTTAAGTTTGCATATTCCACGCTCATCCTGATCAGCACAAAGGAACCATTTGATCAGTAGGTGCAATCCCATGCACTATTTGTCCTGAGATAACAGCTGTGGTTTGGCTCATCCTTTGTGCTGCTGAGACGTTCTGGGAAGGTAGAGGTGCAAGATTTAATACAGAGTAAGCAAATTTAGTAGTCACTGTAGTAGCTTGTGAGAGGCTTGCATACCTCTGATGTCTTCTTAGCCACCTCCCATAGCACAATTCGCTTTGGAGCTTTCAGTGCTGTCAGAGAAGGCTCCTGTTGAGGTTTGGTTTCCTGTCGGCAGCTCCGTGCTCTGTCTGGATCACCAGTTTCCCACCTTAGGATGCCCAATGCCAAAGGTATCCAGTGCTGCGGCACCTGGATGACCTATGCTTGAGGCCATTCCATTTAGTTGCAAGAAGTGAGATATTTCCCTGTGGAAAGATGTGAATGACCCGCTAATATATACCTGTAGTTTAAACCCCTCTTTAATTTATTTAAAGTATATAGACCTACACCGCCAAGGAGTATTAAGTTAAAGAAAAGCCAAGAATATGGGAGGGTGATTCAAAGTGTCATACGATCAACCGATACCAAGTTTGTACATCCATGTTAATTATTTTAAAGTTGTTCTTTGTGTGATAAAATACTAAGCTGATTAATTTACAACATACCGAATATTGTACTGTTAAAGGATATAATTAAATGATGTACGTGTGAGAACGGCCCCAGCATGGCTTCTTTGCAGAGAGCTCCATTAAACTTTGACACTCTGGATGGCCTAATAGACATACTATTTGCTGTCACTGCTATTTAATTGGAGCTGCTGAGCATTTTATCTGGGACTGAGGTCACTAGTTTATATTCTCTTGGCTTTTGGCTTATGCCAATAACTCTATTTTAATTTGTGCCTCTGCTAAAGGATACAGTTACTGATCCACTTTCCTCTGAAGTCATTTGAAATCCTTTCACCCACTTCAGTAGGAGTTAAACAGACCAAAAATGAAGACCAGTAATAGACTAGGGCAATATTCCACTCTTCAGCTTAGTATCCTTTAGTCAGATCTGTTATAGTTGTATTTGTTTACTTCCTCCTGTACGCTGCTACTTTCTATCCCAAAAGCTAAACTCTGTTATATATTTTAATGGATTTGTTGTTATACAAACACTTCTAACATCATTTGCAGGTATTTTATGGGAAATCTTTTTTTTTGTTGTTGTTATTTATGGGCTAATTCATAAGAAAAATCATCATGAGATCTTTATGGTGCAAATATTTTACAGAACTGTACAAATATTCCAAAAATTAGAGTACAGCTATATAAACTTAATGAGCTATTGTGGCGTCTGTTATTAAAGTAAAATAGCTTTAAAAAATGAACAATTTTCTGTCTTGGAAATCTATCTTTCTTACTCCGTTAAGATTTTTATTATAGTATAACATTAGTTTCTTTCTTGTTCTTAATGCATTTGACAGCAATAATTTGGCTCAGTCGTATGGTACAGGAGTGAACCAACTAATTCTGTGTAAATACGTATGTCATCTGTGTCACTATCAAATATCACAGTTTTGTCATGATCAAAGTTATTACAATAAATACATGAACAATCCCTGGACAGATCTTCATTTTAATGGCTTACTGGAATTTTTGTGAATTAGTACTTCCTAATCTTGGTTCTAAAATGCAGTTTTGTGACTAGATCAATATCAAATCCCTGCGGTAATTAATCATGTGCAGAATGTTTCCCTTAAAGGAGAAATATAATCCTTTTATATCCACTGGAAAATACATTCTTTGGGACAGGATTTGGAGTCCAGCCAAACTGCATGCTGTGCAGGGGGAACAGTTTGTTGTGGATGATAAGACAGTCTTAGAGCTGCTTAGTACATATATGTAGGGCAGAATTTAGGATGTTTCGATTTCCTAATGCAAATTTGTGTTTATTCAAATAATCAGCTTAAAGAAATAATTGTCTTGACTTTCAATGCATTCTTTTTTTTTCTAAGCCTTAAAAATACAACTAAAATCTTGTTTTGTTTATTTTTACTTTTAAATACATTCATACATATGTCCTTAACCTTGACTTTAATCTGCAACTCTAAAAAGTTTCCCTTTCTGCTAACAACATACTGAGTTTGAAAATGTCCATGGGGTAATAGAAAATGTATAGCCGTGATAAGCAGTAATTTCACAGTTAGCTGATCGTGATGTTAAAAGATACAGTGCACCCTCCTAATCTTTCCTTACTCTGTCTGCCTGTTTTTAAGCAGTCTAATTAGCATTGCCTAGTATTTTATACAAACTAATGAACCAAGGAAAAAAAAGATGTGCCAGTGAAAATGTGTGGCCCAGATTTCCAGTTGTGGCCAGGTACTCTAAATACTCAGGAGGATCAGAGGCTGTACCCCGTTGAACTGACATCTCTCCAACATGTTATGTTAGCCGTATTGACTATCTTGAGATGATCATTCATATTCTCCAGAAAGCTTAAATTAATATGTTTTACTTCAACATTACAATTGGCTAGAACTACGGATACTGCCAGTTGACACAGCTCAGTTGGTAAGTGGTTACTTGTTACACTGTCATGTTGTACTTGTTCCACTATTTGCAATCCTCTGTGTTTATCCCAAATCTCAGAAAGAGTTGAACTGAATCTTCATATATCTAAGTTCCTTGCCATGCTATATAGGAGTGGAAAAAAATAGGCATGTTTTTGAGAACAAATTGCTCAATTTCTGCTAAAGTTCTGCATGGGTTGGTTTCTCTTTGAACCTTGTGCCAGCAAGATGCCATCTTTGAAAATAAGACTTGGTGAAGGATGCCTCAGGAAAATTCAGGTAAAGATGGAAACCCATTGATGGAAATAAGAAGTTTCTCAATTTAATTAAACAAGTTTTAGATTACACCGTTATTCAGAAAGCTGAGGAAACACTACATTTGTTTTCTTATCACGGGAGAAAATGTTGCCAAGAAAGCATGAGGAGGTCAAGAGCTATTGGGCTTCCTCTTTAGTCTATGCATATATGAACTTTTTCTAAATTGTCCGTTCATTCTCAGACTTTTAAAATTACCTTTGCCCAGGCCTTCACATTGCAATCCTTCTAGTTCAATGTGAAAGTAATAACAGCAAAAATAAGCCTTGCTAGTTATATAGCATGAGGATTTCCCTGATATAGATGACAGAAGACATTCTTACTTTGATTCAAAACAAAAGTATTTCAATTGCTGGACACATTTTTATTAGTTTCATTGTTTTTAATTTCAAAAATATACTAATCCTTTTGGTAACTGCTTTAAGAACACAGACCATTTATAAAGATATAATCCCACTGTGACAAGCACCTTGTGTTTTAGATGTAAATGGTCTTAACTGCATTCTCCTGTTAACATTTTCTCTGTGCTCATAATATGGTGAATGAAATGGAACTGATTGATTATAGTAAAGAGGATGGGTTTTAACACTCAAGAAGAAATGAGTCAGCAAAACCAGCACTGTCTCAGACTGTCTTTGTTTGATTTACAGTGATCCAGGGATGGAAAACATCCTTTCTGGCTGAGAGCACAACTTGGATTTTCTTCTGACCAGCTTGATGATGTAGCTATCAAAATGTTCTTGTCCTGCATATATGAAACAGTGGAGAAAAGTCTCAATTTTCAGGCACCAAATGGCTTTTTGAAACTATTCTTAATAAATTATTGTGTACTGCTTAATGTGATTCCCATTCAATGGTAAGCCGTGAAACAGTTGGCCAGTTCTGCAGCTAACTCTGCATGTTACACTGTGCAGGTTGCCTCCTCAGGAAGATTTCTCCATAAATGTTTTGAGGGACTGACACAGCTCTCGCTCATTTTATATCTACTTTATACCAGTGTATTTGAGAGCAGAACCTGCCTAAAATTTGCAGTGAGGTGTGTTGTCATTTCTGACAGTGCTCATGTGCTATTATTTCTGTTGCATTACTCATTTTTGTATATTTGTGCTTGAAGTGTCTTTATCTTAAAAAGTCTATTTTGCATATTTCAGCCATTTTTGAAGAGGAGGTGAAATGAGGTCAGGTTTTGGAGGTTTGTTCAGAGTTGACAAACTCATATGTTAGGTAAGAAGAGTCAGCCTGACTAAATCCTGGATTAGGGAAGTAAGTAGACATCAGAGTCACTGCTCAATTGCTCTTGTCCTCTAGTTACTGTCTTCTGTGCAAGTACAGAACAGATTGAAATATTCATTTTACTGGGACTTGTAATGGAGACGGAAGACAATGTGTCAGGATTAGTATCCTGGTGATGCTGGTGAACCAGTAAGAGGGAAAATAGCCTGTAATCCTATTTCTTCTGAAGTTAGGAATTTCTGAAAAACTAAAACCATAAGGTTGGAGGGGGTTGTAATGCCTTCAGTGATTTCAGAGTAACAAGAACTGCTCTCAGAGCTGAAATTTTGTGTTTTTCTACTCTTGTCCTTGGTGGTCACAGCACTTGATCATGACCGCAGCTTCCTGGTACTCTTCTTGGACTTTATGAGGGGTGGAAATGTCTTGTTTTTGGGGAGACTAATCACAACTATCACAAATCAATCTGATTAAGCAAATCCTGTTACTCAGACATCAACTGAAGACACAGTAAGACTGAATGAGCAGCAGTCTGAGCCTTTGCCTCCTGTGTATACCAGACTAAAATCAATGTGAAGAGTCAACAAATCAGAACAGAAACATTTTGAATTCATGCTGTGTGGCTATAAATGAGCACAAGCTAGAGAGTATCACTATTCAGTAAATAAGAACAGAGATTTGGGGCCAAATGTAAAAGAGGACTGACTTCCATGCCAGTTATGTAATGTAATTCCTTTAGGGGTAGGGTTTGTAGGGTTTGCTACTGGAAGAGAAACAAGTCCATGGTACAAGCCTATTTGCTGCATGAAAAGATTTCTATACCTTGTGATGGGAAACCTAAATATAACCTCTCACTGCTCATCTTGAGACGGAGCAGTACCTGTGTATCAAGGATGACCACAGTGCATATGTGACATTTGGCATGTGTCCAGTAAGCTGGCGCATCAAACTTACTGCATGTGTCCAGAATAGGTGCATGCTGTGATGCATGCATGATAAACATGAGAACTCCCCAAAGCGTGGGAGCTACTGTGGTGAGCACTGTGAATGTATTGCAGAATGTACTCTGCTGTTTCTGTATATTATAGAGGTCAAACGCTCTCAACTGAGCCTTCTCGCTGCTGTTGCTGGAGGGCTGTACTGTTCCTGGAGATGAGCAGCAACACACCGCTGGAGAGCCTGAGCAAACATCAGTTTCTTGAACCACTCATTGATGAGATTTCTAGGCTGCAAAAGAGGCTGTGTCTGGGAAAATAGTAGTATAAAATAATAGAAATATAGTAATATAAAATAGCCCTGCTCTTGTAATTTGAATTAAGCTAAGAATTCAATTCAGAAGTTTAAGTCTCTGAAAGAGTGGACAGAAGGAATCTCATGATTCCTCACCTAATACACAGGGCGTCCGCACAAGAAGGAAGTGTACGGGACTTGTACAAACTGTTTCAAGTTATTAGCAGGAGTTGTGGTTGTAGTAGTTGTACAAAATAGGGCCAACTTTCCCAGGCCCTTTCTCACCTGACTTGTCTTTGTTCTCTCTGTTTTTAATTATATAAATCTTGACTGATTTAATGCTTGACAATGTTGTGACTTCAGAAGGAGGGGAGGAGGGTTCCTTCATTCAACCTAGGCTATAACGGTCTTGTTAGTGCAGGAGAGCATGAGATACAGAGGTTTAAACTTCTCAGGCTGATGAAGGAGCAAGTGAAGGCTCCCACTCTCCACCAGTCAAGACTGCAGCAAATGCTGGAAGGGACTGGTCGCTGGTATGCAGAGGTGGCATTTGTATACTCTTTAAAAGAAGGGAGCAATGTTTGCTGCAGTCAGTGGAGAGCATCACTTGGAGAAAATCCCAAAGGAGTTGCACCTTGCTTACTCTGAAGCTCTCCATGTAAGGCACAGAAAGCTAAAGGGTGAGAAGCAGGGCCAAGGCACAGCCTTGGGGTTTTCGTCTGCTTTAGAGCCCACTTCTGCATTTCTTCAATGTGCGTTTTTATGATAACAAGTCTTAGGGGAATATTTTCCTTTCCTTTATGTCCTTCCTCTGGACTTCCTAACAATTACCAAAACCATTCTCCCTGCCTGCAGTTCATGTCCTGTCCTAACTGACTTTGTAGTCCCTGCCTTACCTAAACTTGTGTCTAGTGCTGTCTCACACTGGTCCATACCTAGGTTTTTGTTTGCTTGTTTCCTTATTTCTTTGTTTTCCTGATGCTCCTTTATGCTAATATCATACACAGTTGAGGCTGGAAAGGTTCTTGCCTGGTGTGCTGCCTCCAGCCATAATGCTTGCTCATGCAGAGGCCAAAGTAAGCATGACTGGAATCAGTGTATTTTCACTTCTGGCTAAGACTCACTACTCAGCTAGGAGCACTAGTTTCTTCCTGAGAGTTTGGACTAGCAGTAGTCTACAAATAAGAAGTAGGGGCTTTGTGCAGGTTAGATTTAAAATCCAAAGAAATGTACTGTAATGGCACCTCACTATAAGACTTCTTGACAAGAGTCTATGTGTTGTAAGTAGATAGAAGACACACAGCACATTTAAAATCAGGAGGTCTTCAGCTATCTAAAATATAGATGCTGGTAGGTATAAGCATCAGATGGAAGAAGAGCATGAAAGGAGTGGACAGGGTGCATTACAAAGAGATGTTTATTCATCTTAGCCATACCTAATTTAGAGCAGATAAGTCCCAACCCAGCTTTCTAGAGATGTCTCTGGCTTAAGAATATTATGTACACGTTAACTACCCTCTGCATCCTAATGCAGACCTCAGCTCTAATGAGGAATTCCTTCTTTTTCCTGTGCTTAAAACTTTCCTAGTGGCTACTTCAAGAAAAGCTCCTTACTCATTTTTTTTTACATCTCTTCTCAGTCTCTCACTGTTTGATTCTAGGCTCCTGTCCAGGTATTTGGAAACCAGTCACTGGATCACCCAACACGGAAGTGCTTTATAGCATCTATTTATAGACTTCTATTGGTATTGGTCATTGCATCTTATTTTTCATATGGGAATAATTTTGTGGAATATTAAGGGAGTGGACTGTTAGACATCACATAGGAAATATGTCTGGAGCTGGGTAGAGGTTTTATGACTGTAAATTATCTGACCAAAATCTTGGTTTAGTTATATAAGTTCTGCGATTATAGCCCACTGTGAAGAAGTTACTAACATTATGGTGCATACCTACCATGACTTAAGTGGTAATAATGAAAATGCTTATGATTGTGTGTGAGATGTTTTTAGCACATTACCACTGGTTCATTTTCTGTACATAGTCACTCAGGTACACTTTGGTTCATTTGATCAAAAATGAATGGAGCTCTGAACAAAAGTTATTAGTGTTGCTGTACAAAAAAGCCTTTTAGATCTTTTGTACCTTATAGTTCAATAAATCACCTAGTAGAAATCAACAAATCTGACCAATTTATGAATTGTTTTATCTTTAGGACAGTGGTTTGCTCTGCTCTTTTCCACATCTAATTTGTTTTCTTTCAAATGAATGCATTTATCTCTTACAGAAAGATTCCTTTCACTTATCTGCAGTTCAAGCTTACTCCCTAGACTCCCTTTAAAGTTAGTGGAGAGAGACACATGCCCCTGAAGGGTGATTCATCTGATCCTAAAATAATTTTGCAAGACTTGTGAAATTAATATCTCTGTGTAGGTGCCTACTTCTCTTCAGTTAGTATGGAGAGAATCTGGACAATTAGAAAAGGATATACGTTTAACGTCTTGGTTTCTAAAGTTAGGAGGAACTAACTTTGCCTATGTCATGTTCTCCTTTTCTTTTTCAATCCTTTCATTTTTCATTTCACTGACCATGGTTTTCCTGGGTCTTTTCTGCCTCCACCACATATCTCATTAGTTTCCTCTATTCCATATGCTTTAAACCTGTTTTAAATCAATAAGAATTGAGGGCAGTCAGCACCTTGAAGAGTTAGCTTGAAGTCAATGAAATTGACTGTATGAGTCAATCTGAGCATAAGGAAGAGTGCTTGTCAGAGAAGGTTCCTTCTGTGGAAGTTTCTGACTTATATGAACAGATCAGACAAACTGGCAACTTCAAATCCTCATCTTTGCTAGATTGAAATTATGTCTTAAATTGGTAATATTTATATGTATCAATTGACTCCGTTAACATATATGAAAATACTTGAAAAAGAAAATTCTTTCATTGTTTCTTGATGTGGAATAGAAACTCATGCACAAAAAGAAGAAAAGAAAGATGAATAAAAATATAGAGGCTGAGGAGTTCAGAACAAGAGCATTATCTAAACACACTACAATTGTTGTTATGCAGATCACCATTTTTCTGCTTTTTCAGCACCTTCTGAAGGGAAGAAGAAGATAAAAGCTGGAACAATTTCCTGTTTTCTAATCTGTATCCATGCATAAGGCTCTTTTCCCCATATTCTTCTTGGTGTTAGAAAGATATTGCAATGACATTAGACAGGTAGATTTGTGCATCTGAAAGTGATCCTTACCCTGTTTGTTACTGTTAGCATAGTCCTCACTATTGCCTCTGTGGTCAGTCCAGCACAGGTAGCAATTATCTAGCTCTTTTCTTTAACTTCACTCACAGTGTAACATCCAGCCACTAAATTGGAATATGTCTCTTTGCTCTTTTTAAGCCATTATAACAGTCCTTTTCTTGCTGCAGCTGATAAAGCTTCTTTGTGTTACACTCTACGATATATGCTTTGTCCTTCACTGATGCACTGTTTAAGAGGATCCCTACTGATCTCAGCCCCCCTATTAGACACTCTGACAGCAAATTGACAGCAATATCATTTAGATACTCTGGAATGGCTTGCAAGCAAGGAGGTGTGATGATCTTGAATAGAAGATTTACTGAGAAGAGGCTGACATTTTCCTTGTTCGCCCTAAGACTCTATGCCAGTCCTCAAGGCCTGGGTGATACCTGGTGTTAAATGAAGAAGAGATGCCTGGAAGACAGTCAGGAAATACAGAGTAGTAGAGTACAGTTTTTGGAGAGCAGGTCAAAACCCTTCCTTTACCTTTGCAGGTGTTCCACACACACTAAAGCAGCTCTGGATTGTTCCTTAACCTGTCTTTGATAGAGATATATATGTCAAGAAGATAAGCAAAATCTTCTTTATCCCTTCCCTAGGCAGGAAAAGAAGGGCCATGCTGCTAGAAAGTCACATAAGCTGTCCATTTCTGAGTAACCTGCTCTCAAACTCATCAGATACAGAAGAAACTTCAGATGATGTTGAGGCTCCCTCCTAACAAACATGTGATTAAAAGAGCATATCATAAATATGGGCAACTATTTAAACGCTGAAGCAGGACATATTTCTTGCATTCAAGACCATTGATAGGATCAGGGCAGGTCATCTCAGATTATTTTTTTTTCCCCCAAGGCCACAACTTCCTGCTGAACACAGGCAAGTGGGGGGAAAAACTTTCTAGGTAATACAAAAATGTCTTTTAAACTTTGTAATAAATAGGCATAGTATAAAATCTTCACAGATGCACACTTAAGTCAAAAAAAAACCCAACCTGTTAAGCCTGCCATTTTTGAAGTATGCCTTTTTGTGCAGGAAAGAATTTTATCAAAAGACAAAATAAATCTCATTTTAAGCAGTCACTCATGCTGCATTATAGAGATCACAATAGAATTTGGCCTCACTTGTCAAATCAATCAACACAGATAGTGAAAAGCTTAATCAAAAATTTGGGAAAACTCTAAAAATATCCAGGCAGAGCCATAGGAAAAGAGAAAAACAGAAATTTGCTTTAACAGCTGTCATGGGGATCCAGTGATTGATGTTTTGTGTAATGGAACACAAACCTGATGCTAAATAATAAGTACACAGTCATCATCCCACTAATTACTCAAACTTCATTATAAAGAACACCAGGGCCACAATTAAATATTGTATATTACCCCTCTTTCTCATTACACAGGCTTTTAGTTGTATTGTAAAAGCAATACATT
The DNA here is from genome assembly GCA_035222435.1 of Microcambeva ribeirae. Taxonomy (NCBI): domain Eukaryota; kingdom Metazoa; phylum Chordata; class Actinopteri; order Siluriformes; family Trichomycteridae; genus Microcambeva; species Microcambeva ribeirae. The sequence goes on along the minus strand of JAYECN010802656.1, from coordinate 22,728 downwards.
ATTTAGTTATTTTCATTTAATATATTTTCAAACCACATCCAACACTCTGGGGTTTTTAACGGATCATTAAAAGCACTTTTCATGGATACAGTAGCAAGGCTGCAGACGCATGGTGCGGGCGTCCATTTCAGCTTCACTTCTAAAAATCGAACTTGGAAACCCACTACCTGGAAAGGTCCTGCCTCTGATGGCTAGTGCTTTAATGGGATTTCATAAATGTAAGCCAGGGTATAATTTTATCCCTAAAGTGTAAAAATATATCAGGAGCAAACCCTGGCCTCTTCTCTCAAGAGTTTTCAGGAAAAGTGACCTGCAGGGCCACCTCACAAGGTGTCATTTTGGTCTCTAGGACTTCCTCCAGAGCAGGCATGAGTCTAAAAGTCCTCTTTGTTGCAGACTGAGGTCCAAGAATGTTTTCTTATCCACTTAAAGCCCCGAGTGGTGAGGAGACAGACAAGTGAGAGAGAGATGCAGTTGTTTTGTTCTTGCTCATTCCTCTCAATGTTCTTGGGAACACAGTGGTGCTTGTGGTGTCTGGGAACCCAACAGGATATCCATACACTCACTGCTGATCCAAAGATGAATGGGTTCATAAAGGAGATGGTCGAATACAAGATAAATTCTATAGATAAAGGGGTTTGAGCCTCAATGACAAGACAAAAAAAAAAAAAGTGATGGCACAAGCACCTTCCTTTTTTTTTTTTTCCTGATGGAGCCATGGGGTTTAGGAGAATGCCAGTAATACAGAAGTATTTTATCTAGGGAAATAGATACAGAAGGACTTCAAATTTTGGAAAGATTTTAACAAATTTCACCTGAATTGTGATTTGACAGGCAACATTTTTTTTCAGACATTCCATACTCAGTGATTTTCTGCAAGAAGGCTATCTGCAAGAAGAAGGTCCTGCAAGAAGACTATCTGTCTGAATATTCAGTGATGGGAAAGACAGTCTAAAAGAAGTAGACTGTGTATTTAATCAAATGAAGGTTATTTAATGGTGTCATCTTTTTCAGACTACTTGCTTTCATTAGCTGTGACCATATGGAGCTCACAGATGGCAAATAAAACAGTGACGTCCTGTTCAGATTATAAGAAGGGGTAAGAACAATAAATAAATTGCTGGCAAAATTAAGATGAAGAATGCATGTGATATATGCGATATATGTTAGGGAGGACTCAAAATGTCATATAAACCCGTTATGGTACACTTGAGACCAGAGTGGTTCTCAAGAGAGAATAATGTTAAGGATTAACCTTAGAGAGAAGTGAACATAGATCTTTGAAAAAATGAGAATGGAGGCTTATCTCCACTCATCAGATCTATTTCCACTTTTTTTTCCTTCCTTCTTCTTCTCTTCCTTCTCCAAGGACACTATAGGATCATTTTCTTTAGTTCTTTCTCTTTCATCTCTTGTAAGGAAGTTTTTTGCTCTGCATTTAGTATTGCATCTAGCTGGACAAGGAAACTTGTTTTGATCAGCATTTTCTGCTGTTTCTGTCTAAGCCCAGAGGTAAAGTGAAGGGTTGGCTCTACACTGTCTGCTGTACCAGTTCTCCATGAGCTCCCTCTCTCAGAGGGACTAAAAGATGACGATCATGAAGCCAAAACTCTATACTTGCTGACTGTAACTTGGATGGATATCTACCCTTCTCACCATTGTACCAAGTTGTGTTAGAACTTGGCTTATTAAGGCTTATTATCTAGTGCATATGAAGTTGTTGAATACAGTGGAGGCAAACACAGCCTGTTAGGATGCTTTGGTGATGTGCTGAAATGGCGGAGAATGATTTCAGCACACACTTTCTACCAGCTGCAAGGTACTTCTGCTGCTCACCAACTCCATGTTGAGACAACTGCCTCATCAACTCAACACAAAGTCAAACAGGTGAGCCTAAAGTGTTAGGTACAGATGGTTTTGGTTCACCTGCTTGACTTTGGACAGGAGCAGACAATAAATAAACACACAGCAGAGCTACCAATCCCACCATGGAAATGGCAGCAAACAGCACTACTTCTGCAAGAATCAAGCTCCTGCTGCCTTGTGCCTAAGATATAAATCTGAATATTCAAAACAGCTGACAAGGCTCACTACACCAGTTCCTGCGTGAACAAGCCATATAAACATCCCCTAAGTCTGCCAAATGTCTAGGTGCTTAATGATGACGTTTTATACAGACTTTTACACATGAGCCTTATATAAAAATTATTGAATATTTGGGAACTTATGCTGAATTGTGTGAGAATATGATTCAGAAAAAAAAAAAGAGTTCTCTGGAATGGAATGAATGGAACAAGTTTTCTAGGAAGTTAGCAGAGATTAAGATATTCTTTCTAATAAAATGTCAATTACATGAGTTTTTTCTCTTTAAATCAAACTTATCCAGCTTAGCCTATCATGAAGTAAACTATGTGGGTCTAGATATGAGAGCATGCTGTTTGTACCTTTAATTTTCGTTGATGCTTGGTCCCACTTATGATTTTTTTATTCAGAATTTTAAGTCTTGAAAAATTGACTTCATCTTATGGTCTTCATCTCAGTTTGTCAGTTGTATAACGATAACACATGGGCATTCTGCAGTAAGAACGGAAAATCTCCATTCAGACAAGTAAGGACACTGGGGCCTAGCACTGTAAAGGGTGCAGTCAGAAAGACAGACGAAGGACCAGGAAACAATTCTAGATAAAGGAAGAAAAAAAAAAAAAAAAAGAAAGAGAAATCTTACTGTCTGTTTTGTGCTGACTTGTCAGGCTATATCAACTGTAACTTTTTTTTTTTTTTTTTTTTTTACCTAGATAGCAGCCTTTTGGAGACAGTGATTATATTCTCACACTGTGCATACCAGAAATGCTGCACTAACATGCCCATAGGCAATATAGTAATAACTGTAGTGATAAGAATAATGCTTTTAATTGTAGAACTCAGAATGAGTTGGGTGGACAAAATCGCTAAGATTATACAAATTGTAGGAATGCAAGATGGAGGAATGTAAAAGATGCACTATATTTAACTAATAATTTTCTAATTACTAATAATTTTCACTTATTTTGTCAGAGAAGTAAAAGAATATTTTCTAAGAAGTGGTTAAATAGAAAGCAGGCTTAGCCAAGGAGATCAAAACTGTGACATGCCAAGAATGTTTCTTCTCCGCATAGCCCACTAATTCTTGAAGCTGGCATTATGCAAGACTTTCTTGGCATTCTTTAATATATTCACTGTTGAAATTAATTCTGCATTCAGCAGCATGAGCAGGCACAATAGTGGGAAACATTAACCTCGTACCTCTTGATACTCATTCAAGAACTGGATACAGGCAGAATTAAGACAGATAAGCTGGAGAAAGAACATGTGCAAGGAAATGTGGCATTTAGCAATTACAGGCCAAATCTGGAACAGGACTTAGGTGGACTGCAGATCCAAAGTCCAAAATTGCAGTCTAAAATCCTCCCACTCATTTCCTGCTTTGTACTGAATGTCTCTAAACCCATTAATGCCTTGCTTAAAATCTGAATACTCCCCCATAAGGTATATTTTTTTGACACATGTCTAGAATTACCCAGACCTAGAAGTTAGATTCCTAATTTCTTGTAACCCATACTGAGCTCTGGAAGTTTGTCAGAGGCACAGAGCATACATATGCTGGTGAACGTACTGACAGGCCTTATAGTATCTTCCTAAAATAAAATTGTAGGTTTTTACTTGTGATTTTATGAGTTTGATAGTACCCTAGTGACTATGGTAGTTTCCTACCAGATGTAAAACCTCAGTTCAGGTACATTTTATACTGAAAAACCCAAACATACGTCTCACCTCCCAAGAGCACATCCAAATCACAAAGCAACAGCTTATACCGGAATAACTTTTGCTTACCCATGACCATTGTGTCAAACTATAGGAAAGAACGCAACATTCAGGAAGGTAAAGGAAGCAAGTTGAAAAATAGCCTGTAGCCAGCGACTAGGAAGTTTAGGCCGAAGCTGTGAATCCTGGGCTCCAGGAAGCTGCCAGCTGATTTTGAACAAGGTGATGACTGTCACAGACCTCCATGGTAATACTGACTACAGTACTATACACATACGTACAGCATATTAATATATACAGAATATTACTAGTACTAACCTTCGAGCTCCAGGTTACATTCCAGCTCATCTGTTCAGCCATGCAGCGGCTTTGTAGTAGGAGTGCAGACTTATGGGCTTTGCAGAAGTAATATAAATAAAGGAATCCAGGGTGGACAATTTTCCTTAACTTATAGCATAGATGGAATGGGTCAAATTAGGTCAAATGTCAGGCCAGTTGATGGCTCCTAACTTGGTTTGCCTACTGAATGCTGCTGGTGACCATCTTCTTATCCAAGTCCCCCTGAGAAACCGAAAAATCTGCTTATCAATCAACATTGGCAAGCCGAGGCTCCCTCGGTGATCCAAAATCCTCTTGTTCTGTGCAGATCAATGCAGAGAGAGGAGTTCCACCTACAGGCTCTTTGCCATGTAACTGGTACTAAATACAGCAGATAAAAGATGGCCTATTGCGAGAACTCTTTTGCTATGATTTTTTTTTTCCTCTTTCCTGCTAAGATCATTTATGAAGTGACTTCTGGTTGTCAGCCTCACCAGCATTTATTTGCCACTTCACAAGTTGTCGAAAGCCTACTCAAAAACTGAAGAAAGTTAACACAATAAATGAAACTCAGTTCTTAATCTTTATATGTCTGGAGTCCATGGCTCCTATTTAACCTAAAGAGAGATTGCTATAGTCCCCAAACTATTTCTCCTCATTAGTACAAACCCTAAAGAGAAAGTATCACTTTAGCATTTTAATATCAAATTTAATGAGGGTGTTGTAAGGTGCCTACCTGGCAGTGGCAATAGCTATGAGAACCAACATTTTAATGAGGTCTAAAGAGTCTGCTAGTTGCCTCCTTTGCTGTCCTCTTTCACCCTTAGTGCTGGAAGTGGTTTTACATCCCATTTTTCCCTTTGGAAAAGCAAACCAAACTATAAATCTATTATGCTCATGATACATCCCTCTCACCTCACAAAGAATGTTGTTTTTCACTAGCACAAGCCCGTTGTATTGGGAGCTCCTAGCTTCCAGCTCCTCTGGCCTTCTCCAAAATTCACATAGATTTTCATCCTGCTGGTTTGGCTCTGCTGATTTACATGCTCTTAAAAATATAAGCAAATTAGATTTTAAGCAATGAAAATCTTGCACCTTGTTAAAGAGGATGTATCTACAGCTCAGATCTATAAACCAGTAGCAAGTTAGTGAATAAAATAAACTAAGTCCCAAGACTCAGATCCTTGAAGGGGCTTAAGTGCCTAAATAAGGCCTACACTTTAATCTTATATCACTTGTGATCATAGTTCTCAATGTATAGATAGATCTTATTTCTAGGTACATTCTTACCATGAATTAGTTTCCTAATATTTTCCTATTTTTTGTGAGTTAGGTATTCGTTAGCTTTTTAAATTGAATCTTTATTCAGAATGAAGTTCATCCATTTGGCTAAGGAACTTTATAGGGAAGTTAATGAAACACAACAGTAGTTTAATATGCCATAGTGCAGTTTAATTGTGAGAGAAACCCCAATTAATTGAGACACCTCAATGTGTCTCATTGATGACAAATTGATGAGTTTTGCGTGCTATCATGGTGACAGCAAAGAGCTATTGTTACTTTTTTTTTTTTTTTTTTTTTTAATAAAGACTCTGACAATGCAATTTGGTACAGATATATTGTTTTAATATTTAAAGTTCTTTAAAATTATCTGTTTTTCAAATATTTTCTCAAGAAGTCACAAGAATTTGGAGAAATTCAGTGCTGTCATTTTCTACTGGAGTTGCATTTCACAAGCACTTGCAGAAAAGAAATCTTTGTAATCCTTCAGTACTCTGATATATATATTTATTAATCTGTATTATTTATCTATTTGCTATCTCTAGCAAAAATAACGGTCAACCTTCTGTTTCTTCTGTGGATGCTTATGCTTCTACCCATGAGAACCCATGAGATGTGCACATGAACACAAACGAAAAGAAAGATCTTGTGCAGAAATTTTCAGAATAGTTCCTGGCCTTTTTGCAAGAATTCCCTGCCTCAGAAATTTCTCAGGTCATGTCTCTTTTGGGGTGGATTCTCCTTTGATAGATCAAATCAAATTACTTGAACCACCATTTTACTTCCCCCGCCCCCAAAAAGAAAAACCACCCTGGAAAGTACATCAGATATGGAACAGGCTGGTCTCTTCAGGCCTGATCAACCACTGTTGAAATTGATGGAGAAAGCACCATTCATTTTAGAAGGAGTTGTTTTGAAACCTCTCAGATATGCATCTTAATCAGAACACAAAGCCATCCTGTAGGGTTTCTTGATTGAACAGATATTGCTATACTTATCTAGTTTACTCTGAGACTGTTTCTTTTTTCCTCAGTTGAGCAGAACAGAATTGATAGACATCAGTTATGATCAAGGGAGTTCACTGATATCCAAGTTTTAATAAGACTTTATTTGTGTCAAAAAGCCACTGTGTCTTTCCTAACAAACCACAAATACAGTTTCAAAAGTCTCCAGGAAAAACTTTTGTATCCTGGGGCTAGTTTTAGAAAAGATCCACACCTCTTGTTTTTCATCAGTCCTACATGACTGCCACCAAAGCAGTAATGAAGAAATTTGTTTAGTAATGATAATAAGTTGAGATTCAGCTTCTACTTGAAAATATTTGAAGTCATCATAAGGCATGATGCCTAGTTATAAACCAGAGAACTAAAGAAAAAGCAGTCACGAGTAGAATCATTGAAAAAGTAATAGTAATACTCACCCTCTGGAGTTAATCTGCTACTATAAACTAGAGTGTCATACTAAGAGTTCATTTCAGGCTCCTTGAATGAAAATAATCAGTGACCGCAGTTACAGAATTCTCTCAAGCCTGTAACATGATCTTTGGTGCATAGATTTTACAACTTGCCTGGAGAAAAAGTAGAAATAGCTAGTTTTGGAAAGGTAACTGTTTTTTGTTAACTCTGGGGATATTTTCTGCTGTTTTCATAAAGCATCAGAAAGATTTCCAGTGATTGTAATGTACTCTGAAGGGGTGAGATTTTGTTTTTAAAATATTGTGTTTTATAGCTCATTTTCTCATCTCTGGAAAAAAAAAAAAGTGTTATTTATGATAAGCACCATCAGTTCTCTGAAAATCCAAGGTCCACATATGTTTTGGAAGATTCTGGTAACTGGAGAGTCATGTGGAAACACAGATTTCCCCCTTCGGTCATAAAGTTCTCCCTGAAAGTCTCCTATTTTATTGCAAAATATTCTTCCAGGCTTGAATGTCACTAAGACCCACATCCATAAAAGCAGAGGGCTGCCTACAGCATGACTTAGGTGAAACGTGTGCATGTCTGTGAGTACAGGCTCTAAAGTGGCTACGCTGGCTGTTTCTCAGGAGGCTACATTTCTGCCAGTAAATGGGACAAGGAACTTTTCTAGGCACCTAGAAAAGTTCTGCTGCTGCCCATGGGGACAAGTCAAAAGTCTTCTCAGCCATCTTAAACCGACCTGCTATTGGGGGTTTATCTCATAACAGCTTAAAGTGAAGTTCACCATGTGCCTGCTTTGGCCTTATGCTGTAAGTCACTGCCTGCTCCCAAACACTGCTCATATGAGTATGGTGGGGATTGGCTCTAGCATGGAGTCCTACTCCCCAAAAATTAGCTAAGAAGAATATCTTTAAGATTTTTTTTTTTTCCCAATGAAGCATAGGACTTTTCATAAATGGGAGAAGTGTCAAAAGATCCTGAGAAACAGGAACACTAAGGAAAGTCACTGGGAGAAGTGACCTCAGCACTATAGGCCTGAAGCAGTTCTCAGGTAGATGCCACAACACTCCGGTGTGAGAAAAAGACCTAAGGCCTGGGAGGAAAGCAGAAAACTTACCCAAAGACACTGCTCAGTTTACCCTTCTTGGGAACCCGTAGCACCTGCAGACCTTCAGCCCTGGTTATGAGCACCTCTCAGCATATAATTGCACCAAGAAGACCACTAGCCCGGAGGGATTTCTGCCATCCTGCCTTCTGCCAAGCTTTTGGTACTGCCATCACCTCACCAGGATGAAGTGAGCATGAAGCTTGAGCTGTTCCTAGCATACACGCCCTGGAAGTTGCACAGGAAGGACCCAGTCAGTATGGTATTTTATTGCTAGCTCTTCATACAGCTTTCCTCCAACTTCTTAGTCGTTTTTATTTTATGTTTTCATTTAGGTGTTTTGCTGACTTCTCAGGCTGTGTGATTTGTGGCAGAGGGAAAAGCCTTTTGTGGGTTTTTCTGTCCGCAGCCCTGTTCTGCGGATTGAAGAATAAATTTAACACCTGCAATCCTATTCCACCTCTGCTGGCCGTATGCCAGCGATCGTGGGCAGGCTCTGCTCAGGCTGGATACCTGCTGGCTCTGCGGTGCCGGGTCGGCTCCGCGAATGCGGCTGTGCGTGTGAGAGCCTGCGCCGAGCGCTGCCCTGCGCTCCGTGAGGGCTGGGGCGCTCGTGGCGAGTCCGCGGCCGCCGGCGCGCCGCAGGCACCGCGGGGAGCTGCGGAGCTGGAGCCGGAGCATCGCTTCGGTGCCGTCCATGCAGCCTGTATCTCTGTGTAGGTTTTTCTTGGGTAGCAGGAGTGAGCGCGTGGGTGTTTTCCTCAGCAGGGTGCCCTGTGTCCTCCCTGTCTTAGAGAGCTAATGCAAGACCTGCCTGTGTTTCTTGCTTAAAGCCAGAGTCTGGCTTTGCCTGGGGCCCTTGCTTAGAGGTGCAAGATGTTGCAGTATGTGAGTTAATAGGAGGGGAAAAAAAAGACATAATAATAATGGAGAAGAATGAATTTTAACAGCACTTCTGCTCTGCTCCTTTCTCAGAGGATTAAAAAGGTGATACTGAGATGCTTTGTTAAACAAATCTGTTCAGCTCCTGACCTTCACTGCTGCTGAACAATTTTCTTCTGGTGTAACAGTCTCTCTCATTTGCAGGGAGATAAATAAAAAATGTGTGCAGTAAGTTATAAAAAAAGAGCTCATTGTTTGAAGGAGACACGTGCACTTTGTGACGCTCACAGCTGACCTTGAAGCGTACGATACAGGACAAAAGTAGCCGCAGGGAAGCTTATAGCTAGTCCAGCCTTAGTCACTGTCAGCAAGAGTCATCCTGGAAAGCCTTCCAAGGCACTATTTGGCTTTAAATAATTTCACATTCTAGAATTGCTTTGATTTTTTTCTTTTTCATTTTAGGCTTTGGTTGATTTTCCAAAGCGTAGCACTAAACTGAAACAATTTTCTGCCTGCTGTCTCTCTGGCTTCCCCCTCCTCACCATTCTCTTTTCCACTTCCATGTCCCGCTCCGGATTGTCACACTCGTAGTACACACTCCTTACAAAATATGTTTGCTCAGCCAGGCTCTGATCTTTCCCATTATTTGAACGTTTAAAGTTGCCGTCAACAGAGGCAGACTGGTAGGGAGCAGGTTACCTTCTGGCCTTATCACCCAGAGGTAATAAATTCCAAACCTGTAGATAGCAGCTCCCATACAGGATTACACAAATAATAAAAAGGCCTGGGAATTATGAGTGAATAATCAAACTGGTCAAAATGTGGATGTGAAGGAAAATATCTGATGAAACACCAGCCTTTGCCACATTTCTGTAGGAGTAACAAGTTTTTCTGAATTAGCTTTTAAGCCTAAACAGTGCAACAGTACATAGATTTCTGGAGGCCTCAGTTCAGAATGCTTTCAGTATATATATTTTGCAGTAATTTTCCAATCATAATAGCCATGAATGGGTGTTCCATGAGAACTGAAAGGGTTATAATACTCATGTCCCCGGCCTAAGCGGGCCTGTGTCCTGTCCTGCAAGCTCTTGTAACTAATGTGTGCATATGTTCCAGTCAATGCTACTTCATCAACACTTACAAAACTACCTTTATATAGTTATGCTAAACTCACAATATTGATGGAAGATGACTTCCATCTATCCAACAGCCTATTTCCATCCCCTTTTTAATATCCTCATTACTTGCCAGTTCATCATATAGGTCCCAGTAATGAAACGTGGTGCTCCTGTGCTTAATTTATAAAATGTGCATCCTTATTTCTGCACATTTTTGGAACAGGGACTTTCATGGACATCTACACAATGTTTATGATAGCACATTGCATGAGAGCAAATATGAGATCCTCGAAAGACCTGCTCAGCCCTTATCTTTTCTTAAATGGGCTTTAATCTGGGATTACTTCTATGCTAGGCTGTGTAAGAGATTTGGATTCTTTCCCAAAATCCGAACTGTGTTTCAGGGGCTACCAGGACTGTAGTTCCATAAAAGAATAAATCCAGTTTTAGAGTTCACATCACCAGATCTGAAAAGCTGCCTTCACATAATGCCCACCACTAAATTATAAAAATTATTGTGACAGTTCAAACTTGTGTAAAAAGAAAATTTCAAGTGGCAACTTCATCCAATCAGACTTGCTGCTGGATCAGGTATCCTCTGTCTTCATGCAGCTGGCATCAAGCATAAAGCCAGTTAAACACTGCACAGTGTGTTCTGTATAATCAAAATGAAATGTAGCTCTGTCCTCATCCCTAACCGCAGCAAACTGGTACTACGAGTTAATCTAGTAATGTGCAGACTTGGTATTCATGGACAAAAAGAAAACAACAAGAAACAAAAAAAAAAAAAACCAAGGATGAAGTTATATTAAAGTGATATTAAGTGATATTAAAGTGATATTAAAAAATAAGGTATTTTCTCAGAGACCTGGAAATGGGCTCAAAAAGTGTCTCAGGTTTAGAAGCTAAGGGAGAGGCCTCTTTTCTCCCCCTGTGTGATGACTGGGTGACTTCCATTTCTATTTAAGCTCTCCTTAAATCATTCCAGACAGTTTCCCCAGTTTGCCCCTGAAATCATCTCTGGTCACAGCTCTTGGTAGCACGTGGAGACCAGAGAGAAGAGAGCTCCCGCTATGTCCAAAAGTGTGGGCTGCAAAAAAAAAAAAAGAAAAAATACAGTCGTCAGTGAATAAAAGGGCAGCAGGTATAAAACCACAAAGACAAAGATTCATTATCAATTAAAAAATCTGGTAAAATGAGAATGACAGAGTGTTAAAAACAGTCAAATATTTAGGCTTTAATGAGTTAAATATTTGAGTCTAGACATAAATATCATAATAAATAAACCTTTTCAAAGTGAATATTTTTACCACTTCAGCAGAGCACTTGAAAATTGTTCTTTTGTTATATCTCTAAGCACTTTTCTAGTAAATCCCTCCTACATCAAGCTGACTGTGATCTTTTCCATTATTTAAACTAAAAGGACACCTAATTGAATCTTCAAATGGCAACTTTGGATCTTTCATCAGCTTGCAAAAAGCGTACGCTAGTTGTCCCTGATGCCAGTGGGGGAGGATGTTGATATTGACCCAAATCTGAGCAGTTACGTTGTCGGCTAATGGCTGAATCCAAGTAGTCTCAAAGGGAATCAAATGTATAAATCAGTATAAATAAATCAGTAAAATCCTGATATCGGAGATGCATTTGAAAAGAAAGTGAAATCATTTACAGCAGCATAACTGCACATTTTAATTTGCATCAGGTACATCTCATCTGAATATACACACGTATTTTTTTGATATGCTGCCCAGTACTAGTGGCTTCCATGAAAGAAGGTGTTCTGATGTATTATTGATTAACACACTTCCCCAGAGTTTTAGCTGAGATCTATTTGTAGTTAAATAAAAGCCTGATTTACTAAGATTTTGTAGTTTATGTTAGGCAATTAATACTGTTGTTGAGGTGTGCCAGTAGTAGTATGGAAGTACAGTTTGCTTAAATGTTTTAAAATGGGTTTACTCTAGACTTGGAACAAGTTTGACCTACGTTCAGAACGTTGCAGGTAGTGCTGTTTCAGATGATTTACAGTTTTCTGACTCTCTGGGTAAAGTCCAAGAGTGACTTTGGGAGACTCCATACTTATATTTTCCCCTTCACTGAAATATCTGTAAAACTTAAAAACTTAAAACAAGACTGTGGTGTGTGGCATGACACCAGTTTTTATTTCCTCGACATTGTCTATGACTGTCTTCTCCAGAATCGAACATCATTCCCTCCTCAGTTTTATCCATGCTTCTGCCCCTTTCCTTCCTCTGTTTTTTTTCCTTTAATTATTTCTACTTTTAAAGTAAACTAAATTTCTACTTTTTTCCACTAACCAACCAAACAAAGAATTTTAAAAGAAAATGCTCCAGTCTTCAAAAGAAGATGCTCCAATCATCTTAGTGACCCTTTGGCCTACTTGCTCCAGTGTGTCCATGCCTGTCCTGTACTGGGCAGCCTAGCACTGGCCCAGCACTCCTGATGTGGCCTTATCAGTGCTGAGGAGAGAGGAAGGATCATCTCCTTCAACCAGCTGGTGATGCTGCTCCTAATACAGCCAGTTTTCAGTCCAGCTTCCTGTCTTCTTCCTATTTCATCAACTCGTCTATGAGAATGTTACTGGAGACAGCATCAAAAGCCTTATTAAGTCAAGATAAACAACATCTTCTTTTCTGTCATCCACCAAGGCAGTCATCTAACCATAGAAAGCCTGGAACATTGCATTAAGCATGATTTCCCCTTTTTAAACTACACCGACTACTCCTGCTCCCCTTGTCCTGCTCCTTCTTGTCCTTCTTGTGCCTGGAAATGGTTTCCTGCACATGTGTGGATCTGTCTGCTAATCCTGACTCTCAAGATATCCTGAATAAAGGAATTAAAGTCTGTCTCTTGATTACAAATATTATCCAATAACATGACCGCTATGTGCAGCTCTTTATACAGAAATAAGTCCTTGTGCATATGTAAATGGGAAAGAAAAGAACAGTGAGCTAAACTTTGGTGCACATTGTAAGGAAGAATACTTAAATTGCTTACATGACATCATATATTATGAAACATGTGAATTCAAAGTTGTATCTTATTTAATAGAAATAGGTTCAGCATTAATGAAGTCACATCAGCTTGCACTGGCATAGGTACCAGCCTTGTCATCTCAGAGTGACAAACCAATTTTTTTCCTTAGAAAGTATTGCCAAACATCTTTGGGACTTGTTTCAAAGTCCTCCAAGGGCTGGAAAGTTACCTTTTACTTCCTTGGACTTTGGAGTGTCTCAGTGCTCAGTTTTTCTTACTGAATCCTACCAGGAATATCAGAACAAGTCTGTCACAGATTTGCCAGTGGCCCTGATCTCCACACAAGTGTCAAAGAAGGGAATCTGAAATTATGAGTTAGCATAAAATGAAGTACTAATAGTAAAAAGAATTATACTTTGTCCAGACAGTTTCTAAACTTCAATATTATTTGAGGCTCTTGAAAGACAATTGCTAGGAAGCCATACTTAAAAGAAAAACAAACAAACAAACAAACAAACAAAAAACAGAAATAAAACAAAAACATTAGAAACTCTCAGTTTTAAGATACAGTAGTGCAATATTCACTAGCATTAAATCCTATTTGGAAAAAAAAAACATTGAAGCAAAAATTTTTGTTGTCAGGATTGCATTTTAAAAGGAGTGTATAAAATGGTAAAAGTCCATAGTTATTAGCCTATTTCCAAACTGGAATTTGAAGAAAGGATGCTGAAGCTTTTCCTGGAGCTTCTAACTTTCTCTGTTAGATAACAGCCTCAATTGTCTCTAGGTTGTGAAGAAAGAGTGTTCCATTGTCAAAGGTCAAGATAAATGTCACTGGAAAAAACAATATATTTAGGTCAGCATCTGTTGTTTTATGCTAGGGAAGTCTTGTGGTTTCTCCATAAAAAATGAAGAGTAATCTCGAGTTTTAAAAGTAACAAACACTTCCTCTTGCTCACAGTACAAATCTTTTTTCTTATCTCAGTGTTGTCTATGAGAGGAGTCATGAGCATCTTGGGACCAGACAACTCATTTCATATAAATCTTTTAGTGGGGATGGAAAAAAAAATAAAATACATCCTCAATTCTCTTTCAAGATTTCAAAAGGTGTTAAAGTCATTATAGCTGATAAAATAGCCTGGACATAAAAAAAATCCATTTCAAACTGCGTTTATTTTGTTTCCCATAAAAAAAAGTCCTGAAAGCAGCTCATTAAATATTTCTTGATATGTAACGTAGGACATATGGTGTTCAGTTAACTTTATCCCTTGTAATCTGAGGGAGAAAAACTTCAAAAAATTTTAACCTAGGGTACAGATAGTATATGCTGTGACTATGATCCTTACAGAGCTGTTCTGTACCTTGCATTACAAGCTAATTTAAATGAAATTGCACTGAGTTTTTGACTACAAAGCTTAAAATGAATTCAGCTGTAGTATCTCAAGTTAAAAAAAAAAAAAAAAGGCATTCCTGATCTAAGATTTTCTCATACATTTTGAGGACCTTGGGCTACATCTGGATTCTACTGAAGTCAGTAATTGACCTTTATAAAATGTGTAAAAAATTGTCCTCAAAAAGCCACAATGCAGAACCTTGATCTTTCTTCTCATGCTACCCCCTCTTTTAAATGGATGTCAGTTATCACTCTATAGCAGTTTCTTTATATTTATTGATGTATATATGATCATTTTTAACATTTACCAGGTCACTCTCCACTCAAACTTCAGTATGCTGCAGTGAGGATGACTTCAGCCATTGCAGCATACTGAAGGTGAAAACCTACACCCTATTTATGACCAGAGTCTATTCTTAAATTCCTATCGTATTTAAGACGTATTTAAGACACAGAACAATTCTGTTGTCCTTATTGCTTATAACCTATGGCTCCCTCAAAGCCTTGCCTCTGTAGTTCATCAAAGGGAGGGGGATTATTTCCCATAGGTGACTGTACTTTGTATTTCTCTGTTCTTCCAGAAGACTCCCATCATAACCTGCTGTGATAGTTCTTAGTTTGCTTAAATGATAATCTTTTTGTAATTACCAGTGAAAGAAAATCACACATCAGGCTCATGATTTCTCATGCCCCTGGGGAGGAAAGGAAAGAGTAGAACAGAGAAATGGGTTTTAATTGAACCTTTTATTACCGTGCCCCTTAATTAATGACAGTTCTTCCAAATCCTGCTTCATCCAGCAAAAGTTGTGCTTCTGTAACCATAATCTTTCTCACCCACTCCACCCTTCTACATTTTCCTGCTGCTGTGTTTTTCCTGAGCTTCTCCCCATATTACTGATATTCTGCACTAACAACCAGAAGCCTGGCAGTTTTATTTTGAGAATTGCGTATGTTCCCAGAAGTGCAAAAGAGATTATTTTATTGTGTACTTTGCTATCATTTCCTTATTATTACACTCCTTGAAATTACTTTCTTGTTATGACATACTAAAGAGTAATAAGAATGTAAATATCATTTTTGTATTGCATTTTTTCCTGATAATTTTGGTTTAACAGCTTGGTGCTCCCATAAATACCTGAGTAATAACAATGATATGAAGTTTCAAGGTGTTACATCACTGTGTATGAAAGTACCTCCTGCTGTCCTGATTCCAGTAATTCCTTTGTTGTCAAGTGATTCTTCAAAACCTTATCAGAAAAGATCACTTCTTTTTTTTTTGCCTTAAATCTCTGTCACTGTCTACTTGCAACAACATTTGCCAGTTCATGAAGTCTGAACTCTCCATGACAGCAGCCCAGGGTTTTTCCTGTGTTGTCTGAGCATTTAGCAAATTCTTTGATAGGATGCACGACAGTATGTAACCATCAAGGCTGACTGCCTTACGCACTGTCTCTCAGTGAATTTCGAGGTGCAAACTAAGGAAGATTAGCTGTCATACAAAAAAGAAGCTGGTAAATAATTGCTAGAGAGTTCAATTTCTCTTCCTCGTTTTCAACCTTGTTTTAATTTGATGTTGACTGGTTCTGTTATTATGATGAAGAGTGAATAATCTTTTTTCTTATTCACCATTTCTGCATCATTTTATAGTATGTATGTAATACTATTTCCTTTCTTGGAGCTTTTTTCTAGTTCTTCTCTGTTATAACAGGGATGACCAGCTGTAAATGTGTACAGATTCAACTAACTGTACACAGTGACTAGAAGTGGTCTTTCCTTGCTGATACTTAGCAACTCTCAGTGCAAAAATATCAGAATGGAGTTATTTTTTTTCAGGTGTATATTACTTTACACTAATTCCAGTAAAGTCACAATGTGTCATGTCAACAGCTGTGAATTTGGATAGCAACTCTTTGCCAAATATGACTGTCTGAAACAGGGGTAAATGTAAAGCCACTGGAAAATTAGGGGCACAGAAGGCCGTGCTTCTTTAGGCACCCCTTTCTCCAAGCAGACTATACAGCCTTTATTCTGCATAGACCTCAGAAGGGGCAGAGTGGGATTCTAGGAATATTACACTGTGAAAGGGCCTGAAAACATTTAGCTAACCTGAGTGCTGAAATGGCTGATATGCACCATATGAAGCAAAGAGGTTGTCACTTGGATTTGGGCTCTGGAATGGAGTTGTTCCCAGAGTAGCAAGATAGAGAGGGCTGCGCTCTCTATAGGTGACATCCTAGAATAAAGCAAAGACGAGAAGAAAACCTCAAGGCAGGAAACAATAGCAGGTGCTGGGCAGAGGCATCAGTGAACTTGATGTTCCTATAGTTTGGACATGGGGAGCCTGTGCCTGTTGTTTGCACAGAAATTATCGAGGAAGGCACTGCAGGAAAAAAAATGCTTTGGAATAGAAAAGTACCAACATGTTAGGCACTACTTCTCAATCTGGCAATATACTTGGAGATTACACAGGCCTAGGAGCAAGGACCAGTTTACTCTCCTCCAGTGTCATTTCTGGATAGAGTAAGATTCTTGTAGAAAGTGTCTAAAGTTGAGTGTACCACATTCATGTAGATGTTACCGAGTATGCCAATGTTGATTTTACTATGGGACTGGAAAGAGCTCCCATCCAGGTGTCTGAAGGCATACATGGAAAATATGGCAGGAGTGAAAAGTTGCAAGAATTATATGTCCCTTGCCTTCCAGGACAAAAGAGAGGTTGGGCATCACCCCGCCACGATCAAGAGTGTACCCACTCTCATTGATACAGATTCTCTTCCAGGTCATATAGACTTTGGGCTTTGTGGGTTTCATAATTTTTACTGGTATGTGTGATGATTCTGTGGGAACAGCATGATTCACTTTTTCTTGAAAAATAGATGACAAATAGGTTTTCTGTTTTTAATAACTGTATGAGCCAATAGGCATAACAAGATGTACATCCTGTCTGGGGACTTCCTCTCATTTTGGAAAGTCTTATGTCAACCACTGTGTTTGTCATATTGCATCCCACGCTGACTGGCAATACTGAACAATTTGCCTTTATAACAGTGCTGGTAATGCGCATCCTTGCCTCTTCCAAAGCAGTTTTCCAAGATCCTCACTTTGCCCGTTTCCCAAGCGTCTTGCCATCTTGAACAGTCAACCGAATGCCCTTCTTCCCCCTGCAGCCTCCTGTGGCAGAAACTTCTGTTGCTTTGAGGAGCAAAGCTGTTGCTGTAGAAACAGAATCAGCTTTTCGCAGTGGGCCTGTGCGCATGAAAGTTTTGCAGTTCATACCATGTGTCCAACACGATGTGTTTCCATCCAAGTGCGCTTCTAACCTGTGATGAGAAGTCTTGCAGACCGAACGCATTCTGCCAGCAGGCCTTCAATAACCGGGGTCCAACAGAATCATGTCCCATTCTTCATAAACCTCCAAGTATTCAGAGTAGTTAGTCAGGCAGAGGGCTGAGAACTTGTATGAAATTCTTAGATCCCAGAAAGAAGACTGAAAATTCTTACCCTGCATACCTTTCTTCTTTCTCCCACAGTTTTGCTCTTGGCTCTTGACTTCATGAAATACTTCATGCATTTCATAAAAAAAGGAACAATATGAATACCAGAGTCCCAGGCTGGTGTTGGAGGACAACCTATGGGCAGCAAGGAAGGCAAGAAGTACGCACAGATTTATCTTGCCACAGCTGAAAAATGAGGACAGGAAAGAGGACAGGAGAAGTATAAAGGAGTTATCACGCCTGCAGTGTGACTGCAGCTGGGTGAAGGGCCATACAACATGTGAACCTGACCGGGTAAAGTCTCAGCACTTGCCTTCAAAGAGCAACTATAACACAGATAGTGCGGTTTTAGTGGGAGTTCGGTTGGAATCATGCTTTGTGTAAGTGTAAACAGAAGGACTTAAATATAGTAACATAGTGTTTTGAGGACACAAACAAGTAATGGAATGTATCAATTAACAGAAATATTATCAGTATAAGAGAACAAATTAAGGCACTTAGTTCTGCTCCAGGCTGAACTAAGAATGATTTAATTTCTATGGGTTGTTTATGGGCAAAAAATTAAGTGCGTGCTCAATCTTTTTGCTGAAAAATTAGACCCTGACACACAAATCTAGCCACATATTATATTTCAGGTGCAATTCAGTACAACTGAGCAACTGCTCAGAATTTTGTGCACTCCATTATCTTGTCAGCAAAGGAGCAGAGAGTCACCTCTGTAAATTGCCATAAATCAGTGCCAGGGATGGTCAGTCTTCAAGAATTTGACTGAGATTTAAATAATGTCCATGGGTGGGTCTTTATGTAGGCTGTTTGCAGAGGAGGAAAATTGCAGTCTAATAGGAGGTTGCTTTATCTTTGCTTGAAAATAGCTGTTCTTCATGCTTCTTTATCACTGAAATACAGGTTAAAAACAAAAATATGGCTCACTGGGGCTAGAAGATGATAGACACTCTCATTAAAACCCTGTAAAAATAAAATTAAATCTAAGAGCAGCTCAAAGCATGGCTGTAAGAGCAACAATTATAAAAGAATATTATATGGCATCCATCCTTTTAGCTCTTGCTTATTGGGCAAGTGTGTGGTTCAGCCTGAAGGCAGAAGCAGCAGCTTTCATTCAGCCCTCCTACACTGTGTGGGACTGTCAAATGGTACCTTTGAAAGTAGTCATTATTAAGACATGACAAAAGTTTTATTTTTTTTTTTTTTTTTAAAGCAGGCTATTACAATGTATTCCGGTTGATATTTGTGCTATTTTAATTTGTGTAGTCTCTTATACAGAATATATTTTAAAAGAATTCCTGAATGAAAGAAGTTTAAAGCACAAGTCTTACAGTGACTCTTTCTTTCTTGTCTGAATTCTTTTCCCACTTGCTGGGAAACTGGAATGAGATGATATAAGTGTCTATGATGAAAAAGCACAGCTTGTAACTTTTCTACAATTCTAACACCTACATTTATTAAATATACCCTTTATTTAATGGCAGGCTTGGTTTTAAAAATGTGGTTAAGTTTAATTTGAAATCAGGCAATGGTAGCTATGTCGTTTTATCAGAGTAAAACAATGTTTTTGTGCTAGGCAAAATTTTAACAATAATCAGGTTTTCTTAAAAATGTAAATCTTTTATTTTATGCAGTTAAGGAATGAAAACTGCAGATCCCTGTAGGGCCCTTCTAAAGTGCATTCAGTATTTTCTTATATTAAAAATTAGCTTTAAGCATGAAAATTGTTGGTCCTCTAAAACGCTACCTAGAAAACACTGCTTTGGATGTTAGTCTATTTGGACAAAATTTTGATATTCTCTTACAGTAGTCAGTAAACTTCAATGTATAGGATCTCTATTCTCTGCTGTTCAGTATGAGAAAAAGTATAACAATCCCCTACTGGAGGTTCATCCACATGTGTCCTAAGTCACAGTGGGGCTTTTCAGGGTGCTAATTGAGATTACAGCCCCAGTTTCCCAAGTCATATTCAGAAAAATTCTTGATGATGCATTATGTTTTAAATGTTTACTTAACTGCTGCTAGCACCAAAGAGATCTAAAAGTACACATATAAGCACACTTTCCTGGAAGGGAAATCATGGGTTTTGAAAACATCAAGAACAAAGACCCAAATAAGTAAAGGAAATAAAAAAATGTTAATACTTTTCTCAGAAGCTTCATCTGATTTCTGTTCTTATAGCTCACTGTCAGTATACATTCATATCTGTTTAATGTATTACAGTGCAATCAAGATGAGAAACGATGATACGTATTCTGTGTTCATTATGCTCACAGATTTCCATGACCCAAAAAACAGCTTCCCAGCTTAGATCACTTCAAACTTCCTGACCTGTGTGCAAAAATTTCTTTATTTGCATATGACTCTACCTGAGCCAGGCGCAGAGCTCCATAAGTACCTCTGGTCATATTCCATACTACTTCACACAGTTCTGCAGATCCATTTTCCCTGAAGACTTTTTCAGGATGATCTGAAAGGTGCCTCCCATAACCAGGTCAAAGTGACATCCCCACAGAGTCTTCTCCACCTGCCTAGCACCATGCATGTCTGCAAGACCTCCTTAGATGCCTCTCAGAGCACCTTTAGGGGACTATTCGTAGCCTGGAGCACCTCAGGAAGTCCTTCATCCCCAGCGTCTCTGATTTAGCAGTGACAAAAGTAGCTTGGGCACATCTGAAAACTTAACCCCCGTCACCCCCAACAGCCCACCCATTTTAGCCCTCTGTATCACTTGTTATGTACGTGAGGTTTTGGATGTGGGTAACTGCAGCTAAGCTAGAACTTCACACAATTTATAAAATTCATAATTATCTGCATGAGCTTTCTGAGAAAAAGCACATCTCTGAAGAAATCTAGAAAGATGTGTAGCCATATTACACTGGTAGGATTTTCTAACTTAATATTCCTGTTCCTTCATTTCACTGCTTTGTAAGAGTTATTATATGGGGCAGGGGTTTATATTTTTGTGTAGAAGATTTCACCTTAAAAAAAAAAAAAAAAAAGGAAATTTGGCTTCATTATCCTCTTAGTCTGCAGTCTAAGTATTCAATTGATTTCTAAACATGCTTCCCTTCTTCCTATTTTGATATAAATTTATTTTAATTTATGGTAACTTCTATTCTGTGAAAAAAAGATTCCCTTAAGCAAAAATGGATTGCTTTGCATTCTAGACCTGCTGTGGAGGTAGATAGATAGAGACTTAATTCAGAACAGGTTGTGTTAATTTAATATGGTGTTTATTTTCTGTGACAGTGCTGTAGGACCTCAGACCATTAGATGTTTTAAAACGAAAGACAGACAAAAAGAGTATCTTTTGCCTCTAAAACCTTACAGTTTAAGCTAGGATTAGCAGTAATCATCTGCCATATTGTCATCAGATTATTAGATCTTGGACAGTTCTTAAATTTCCTGTCCTGAGAAGTTGTTTGTTAGGAGGAACCAGTTTTAGATTAATCAAGCACTGACAATAGCACTGAGCAGTAAATTTAACCATTCAGGCCTTTAAAATTTCCTGACTATGGTGCCTCTTAAGCTTACACTTATAAAATACAATGGAATTTTGTGTAAACGAGGCATCTGTGTGACAACATCTACATACCAGGAAAAACCTTTAGAGGCTCTGCCACATATCACTCCATCTGCTGTGTTAATTTTGTCAAATACTTCCACTGATCTATATATTCACTAATTCATGCCTTTCTCTGTTTGACTTTAATAGGTAATTCCCTGTGTGATAACTGGCAATAAACTGAGGGTCAGAGACCCGGGAGTCTTCTGCCTGCCTCCTTAAGAGTCACGACACGAGTGGTGGGTGAGGTTCCACTACTGAGCTTCTGTGCCTCATGTCAGGTCTATGGAGTTAAGTACTCAGGGTTGGAGGGTCCGTTTCTATGCAGACAAGTTCAATTCCACTGATTTTGTATAGACAGATTCCTCTGCATTTTGATTCTGAGAAAATCTGTGCTAGCACTGATTAGACGATGTATGAATTGAGCTGTGCACAACCACTATTATCAATGATCTGGCCTCGGGCATGGCCAGCTAAGCTCCTAGAGGTAGAATTGCTCTCCAGACCCTGGACACTGCTGATATGAGCCCTCACACCACATTCCACTAGACTACAAATACAAGAGGTCCTGAGCTCCTGGACTCCTGGATCCAAATCAACATCATGGCTTCATGCTGGGGTGAGACTCAGGTGTGCATCAGCCCCCTTTCCCTCTGGCCTGGGTTCTTGCCAAATGCAAATTCACACACTGGTCGCAGATGAACCAGGATGTTTCACTGTGACAACTTCTATGATTACAGCAGTTCATATATGATATGTATTTTTAAAATGTATTTATTTATTTAATCTCTTAAAAATACACAAAAAAAGGCAGTATTAGACTAGCAGCAATCTTGCATTCATTGTTTGTGAACTTTCATAGTGAAAATGGCAAAAAATGCTAGAATGCTAAAACTGTCCAGTTTTGCCTTTTCTTTTTTGAAACTGTAGTTTTGAAACTATATTTACATAGATTTCCATTTCTAAAATCCCTTCATTTCAGACATTAAATACAAGCGAAGAAAACAGTATGCTATCTTGGCAGTGTTGTCAGGAAACTGGTGGTCCATTTTTTTCACAGAATCACAGAATGACTGATGTTGGAAGGGATCTGTAGAGATCATCTACTCTAAAACCCTGATCAAGCAGGGACATCTAAAGCACGTGGCACAGGATTGCATACAGGAGGGTTTTGAAGATCTCCAAAAAATGAGACTACACAACCGGTCTGAGCAGCCTGTTGCAGTGCTCTCTCACACTAACAATGAGGAAAGTCTTTCTCATATCATAGAATCATAAAATGCTTAAGGTTGGAAGGGACCTCTAGAGATCATCTAGTCCAACCCCCCTGCACACACAGGGTCACCTACA
>JAYECN010802565.1:28181-43542 GCA_035222435.1 Microcambeva ribeirae | reverse complement strand
GACGGGGGGGGGGGGGGGGGCAAAGGACTTTAGTGTACTTCAACTGCAGGGCTAGTAAACCAAAATAATAACCCTGTTCTGGCCAGGTAAGGTGGAGAATTAAATGCAACTCAACCAGCATGACCAAAAACAAATGGGAACTCCTCCTTTTGTGTATTCTTAAAGCTTTTTTAGAAGTTTATTTAATCATCTTTAGAAAATGATTCGGAAACAGTTGTGCAGTTGATAAGATAGTCCCCGACCAAAGGGCGAGTCATGGAGGGAGGTTTATTAGGCGAGCTGCTCCGGAAAGGGTACAGTTTCTGCTCCAGCACAAATGATTATTTGTCTTGATAGCAGAACAGTTGACTTAATTAAAACACTGTCCACATACCTGGCTTACTGTGATGGGGAATAGTGTTACACAAGACAACAGAATCCTTGTTCAACATGCAGGAAGAGATGCTGAACTCATTTTCATTAAGGTTTTTCTTTCTGCCCCCCGCTTCTGTATTACATGTTCATTGTGCATCTCGGAAGGGGGCAAAAAACCCCTCACAAACACTGTGCTTCTTGCATGGTCTGTGCTCCTGAATGGCCCTGCTTTTCCCTTCTAGGCCGAACAGCTGAATCCAGACCCCCTGAGATTGCTCTTTTCTTTCTTTCTTTCTTTATTTTTTTTTCTTTCTCTTTCTTTTCACTTTTTTCATTTGCAGTGAGGGTGGTCTCTCCCCGCAGCTGTATGTACAGCCTCCCAATTGCCCATTGAATGCTTATTTGTGGAAATACGGGTGCATTAGGGGCTGGACTTGCTATGAGCCAAACTAACTTAATGATGACCTTTAGCGAAAGCTCTGAAGTTAAGATCATAGTCTGCATCTGACCTTCTCTGCTTGTAAGAGGGCAAACCTCGTGTCAGCATGAAGGGGGGGAGAGCACTCTTTGCTTATAAAACAACCACTCACTGTTTTTCTCATAGTGACACTTATTTATAGTCCCATGATAAATTGAATCAAATCACTGCCTTGGCATTTCAGCATTTGGTCTGGGAAGGCGGGTAAATTCTTGCGTAGAAATTGAAGTCCAAATATCCCGTATGACTAACGGAGAGAGATGTACCTACCCCACTACAACTGGGTATTACTCATTATGTTACATATTATATTGCTTATATACTCATAGAAGAGCCTGAATATGCACAGAAGCAGTTCCAACGTTTGGGGAGGGCTGGGCACTCGACAGGTGGCGGAGGTTTAGGAGAGGTGTGTGCAGTGCGCACAAGAATTGCTCTGTGGTCTCTCTGCAGCAGCTTAGGTCACCTGGCTGTGCCAAGTATCCTGTCTTTCCACGTCCAGAATTGCAAGGGACCTAAATTGAGCAGGAATCATGTGTTCCCATGAGCGTGTGGCTGAGGGGTTTCAAAGGACGGGTTGCTTTGTTTGGATTATGGCCATTGCCTTGTAAGTGGCTTCGTGGCATAGCAGTGTAAATCCTTTAAACCTGCTCTTAAAGTGCAATAGCTGGAGAAAACTGGTGGGGTAAAAGGCCCAGAAGTTCCTCGCTCAGGATAATTGTGCCCCGCTGGGATATTTTGCCAATAATTAGGATTACACAAGTCATTCCATCAGCTGGAATATCTCCTTTCTTTTTATAACACTGTTGAAATTATCTGGTCCTCCCTAGGAAGGTGCCTGGGGTTTCTTCCCTGTTTTATACTAAGGAAACTGAAATAGAAAAGAGCATCTAGCATGAAGTGCTGTAGAGCGTCCGTAACAAGGGCAACGTAAATAAAATAGTGTAGCATTATACTTGGTATAATCTAGTACGTAATATAGTACATTCATTTTTATTTCCTAAGAGCAAACACAGCTCTTAGGAAAGGAAGATGTGGTTGTATTAACATCCATCTGCGTTATGGGATGATGCAGAGATAAGTTTAGTTCATCAGAATGACATGGAAATTAAATACCCTGCTTCATAAAAACACAGTATGCTTTTCTTTGAATAGCTGGACGACTTCTTCTTTCTCTTGAACTGCTGGAATTTCTCATCTGTGTGTTTTTTTTGTAAGGGTCTTAAATGCAGATGTCTAATTGCAACTTTTCTGCAGGGGAATTGACTTCAGCCTTTGGTTGTGTTAAATTTAGGGGCTCTTGGAAGATCCTTGTACATGTATTTGAGTTGCAAGAACTGTGCAGCGAGACCTCTACTGGTCCCTTTCCCCGCGTGTAGCAGCGCGGCGCTTTTCCCAAATAATTTCGGCTGAAATGGCGTCTTTTCTCTGAATCCCTCTTTCCTTGCTAATGCTCATCTACCCGGAGGAGTCTGTCTGTGGAGCCCTATGCGGGTGGTGCCGGCGGCGCCGTGCTCGGCGCTCCCCCCGAGCAGCATCGCTCACAGGGATGTGGCTCTTGGGGCTCTCTGGATGCGGCTGGGACCGAGGCCGTCACCTCCAGTTGCCTGAAGAGTCAGCCGAAAATTGATGGTGAACTGAGAAGCAAAGGAAGAAGCAAAGTGGAACCAGATGGGCTTGGGAGCACAGATGCATCGTCTCACTTGCCTTGTGCCATGACACTCGCATTTGTTTCAGCTCCGTGGGGTATTGGAATTATCTGTTTCAGAAAAAGGAAGGAGTTTCCTAGAAGCTGCGGCTTTTCCTTTCCTCTTTTTATTATTCCGTGGCTGTGTAATGGTCCTGAGATCGCTCCAGGCAGGTCTCCAAGCACCAAATGGTGAACTCCGACAAGGAAGGGTTCTGTAAATGCTCACTGCCCTGCTCCTCCTCCTTACCAGAGCTCTGTTCTTGTGATCGCTGGGTACCATGCTGCAGGGCGTTGACTGAACTGGGATTAAGTTTGAACTTTTACTGTGCTGCTTGTGTGTTAATCCAATTTGTCCTTCTGCTTTTGGAAGCTGGTTGCACCCCTTAGCTTGTTTTTCCCTTTAGAACGGCGCTCTCTGAGATCACATCAACAGTTTTACCGAACCAATGGCGCGAAGAGCAGAAAGCAGATTTTTAGGCTCATTTTGCCTTCCTCCGCGCTTCACTTGGGTTGCAGTTTCCTCCTGCGAGGAGGTGGCCACTAGTGTGGGCAGATGTGATCCTGTCTTGGCCACAGCTCCCAGCTCGTGGCTATTGATGGCCCTGGCTTGGCCACGTGCAGTGGGGTTTGCTGCACTGGCTGGTGCTCCCCTAGCCTCCTCTTTGCAGCACGTCCAAGCTGCCCTGCCAGGTTCAGAGCAGAGCTCGGAGACTTTCTCCAGACAAAGCGCAGGGAACAGCTGGGATTATGAATCCATTAAAAGCTACCTGTGCAGGAGACGTTTGATTTTATATGGACGCATGCTCACACGCACACGTGTATTTTTATTAGCCAGCATGGTAATGTTTGGCCAGCTGCCTGGAAACTATTCTAACCTCGACCCAGAGTGGGAGCTTGTGAAAAATAAATTCTAGTGTATGGAAGGCGTATTCTTTTAGCAGTTCCCTAGTTTCCACTCCATTATAAATATTTACTTTTATCCATCAGTTCTCAACAATCACTTTACTGGCTGTCTTTGGCAAGAAGCTAACAGTGCAAGTGTATATATTTAAAATTACTGGACCACACTAGTGGTTAGGTAATTAAATGTGAAATTATTAGAGGCAGGGGCATAGGATGGTATTTTAACTTAAGTTTATCTTTTTTTTTTTTTTTTTTTAGACTTTCATTAGGGTTCCTGGTGTGGGGATAGAGGTGGGCTATTCATAACATAATCTGTTCTTAGATCCCCTTTAATTTTAATGTGTTATCCTCTTTCCCCTCCTTTTTTTTTTCCTTCTCTCATGACCAACAGGTCCCAAGTCTCTGTGAAGATCTCCTCTCCTCCGTTGATCAGCCGCTGAAGATTGCTCGAGATAAGGTGGTGGGAAAAGACTATCTATTGTGCGACTACAACAGAGATGGAGACTCATACAGGTGAGTTCCCGTTCGAATGGGTTTGCTTTTCAAACCACAACTGCGTGCTAACGTTCAGTTAATGGGCAGTCTGAGTGTGGCTCACTGTGCAGACCTTAGTGTTTTTATACATTCTCTATTGCAGTGGACCAGCGAGTGGGAAGACCTCTAAGGTGAGGTATTCCCTGCTGTTCTTGAGGACACTATCCTAGCATGGGAACTTGGTTGAACCCTCTAAAAAAGGGCCTGATGCCTTTTAAAAGCATTTCACATTAAGCTTTTATGTCAGAGCTAGCCAGGTCTGTGTTAGTAGCTGCGCGCGTTTTAGCAGTTCTCATTTCGTAGCTAGCTTAAAAAATGAAGAGTTTCTCCTTCCTGAGTTCCTCATTTCGACACGAAGACATACACCCAGCTGCAGCCCTTCTGGCAGGTGCACGAGGACGGAGCAGATCAGACACGGTGCTTCCAGGAGGTCCTCTGAGAGACGCTTGCTCACGGAAGTCGTGATACGGCACTCAGCGCTCTCCTTGAATCCTCTTTAGGCTGTTGACTGCAGATATATCTCTAAGACTTGCTGGACATCTCTCGCCAGGGCACAGAAACTTGAAGAGGCACTTGGCAAACAATACTGGGGCAACCTGCGACTGGCTGATACCACTCGCTCCCCTCCTGGTGTTTAATTAGTGTATTTGACAGCTCTTTCTCAAAGGTTAGTTTTCAAGCTTATTTAAGGTTAGTTTTCAGGCTCGCCTCTGAAATTTGCTCAATCTCTTTCTTGCTGAAAAGATGCTGAAAGGGTTATAAGGAAGCAGGACTTACGTTTCAAAAAAAAAAAAATTAAAAAGCTTAGAAAATTTCTGGACGTATTAAAAGGTGTTTTGTTCGTTCATCTCGGACAGCCAGAATGTCTTATCATTGAAGAGCGCTTTCCTCAAGAGTTGTTTCAAGTGTTCTGCATTGAAGTGATGGTTCCTTCTGGGATCGACTGGCCTTGCTTCTCTTTCAGGAAGTGAATTCTTTCATTCAGCACAGAGCAAATATGTTCGAAAACCAGAAAAAAGAAGGAGAAACAGCCTAACGTGCATGTGTTAATCCCATTCTGTGCCTTTTTTCGGACATTGTTATTTCTACCTCATAAAATCTGAAGTTGTTGCGAGGAAGTGGCTGTTACAGTAATTTAATCAATTAGGCCAGAACATACGAGGAGCTGAAGGTGCCTTTAAGAGCTTTTGATATTTCCACCAAGTTTTTCAGAGCCATGTGCTAGACCCAAAAACACGCAAGAAATAGTATTCTCTGCCTGGCAAATCCTACGTCCCAAATGTCTTTGGCTTTAAACACGACCTCAGGGTTGTTCTTATCAGAGAGGTTGTTAATTGCATTTGTTCTGCATTTTAATATGATTTTGTGCTCTCTTATCCAAGGATATCAAAGCATCCTGCAGACAGCTGAGGCTCCTGCTACTTCTACAAGCAAGGCAGACAGCTTCTTGCTGGGAACCATGTTCTGTAGTTTGTACCTTGCTAAGAGAGGCTTTACAGGTTGAAAGGTAGCTTGGAAAAAAAAGACAGTGGGATGTTTAGCTGTGCTGGTCCCAAGTTTGTCTGTTTTGCAGTGCATTGTTTAGGGAACCAAATATCCTGGGAGCATCACTGGTTCTAAGCAATTGCTTCTAGCTTATTCCAGTTTGCGCCCTTCTCCCTTGCTCCACTTGGAACATGGATCTGTCCAAAAGGTGCATTTTGGAGTCTCTTTTGGGTCTTCATGGACTGGTAGTTTCCAATTCTTCATGCTGTCAGGCTGCTGCTTTGGGAGCAGCCTCCTGTATCTGTTCAAACACGTTGTTCCTGCAGTAACACAGGTTTGTGGGCAATCTCCAACAGCAGCGGGCTACACAGGGCTTTTTAAAATTTTCATGGGAGACTTCAGGGTCTCTGACTTCTTCCATTCGAAGTGTATTTGATCACTTTATTAAATGGAATCCTTATGGGGAGCTTGGTGCCAGTAACACAGTTTGAAACCTGTTAGCTGAAACAAAAACCATTCTCTTTTAGGGAAATTAGAGGTCTGACTTTTGAAATTTAAGCACTCTTGTCCATCTGTCTTTCTTCAAGTAGCCCCCATTTAAGCTTTTAAACGTGTTCTAAATCCTCTTCTACAAAAAAAGAAGGAAAACGTTATGAATTTCTTTCTAGGTAAAGCTGCTGGCGCCAGCTGTAATAGGTTGAAAATGCCCCAATCTGCATGCTAGAAAAATGTACATTACTCAGCTTCTCCTAAATGCTCTACCTGTAGCCTGCAAAAGAATCACAGAATCATAGAATCGTTACAATTGGAAAAGACCTTCAAGATCATCGAGTCCAACTATAAGCCCTGCAACACCATCCTGCTAAACCATGTCCCTGAGTGCCTCGTCTGCACGGTTCTCAAACACCGCAAGCGACTTCCCTGGGCAGCCTGTTCCAAAGCTTGACTGCTCTTTCCATGTAGAAATTCTTCCTAATGTCCAAGCTGAACCTCCCCTGGTGTGACTTGAGGCCATTTCCTCTTGTTCTATAGGTGTTTATTGTGGAGAAGAGATCGACCCCATCTCACTGCAACCTCCTTTCAGGTAGTTGTAGAGAGCAATAAGGTCTCCCCAGAGCCTCCTCTATGCACTAAATAACCCCAGCTCCCTCAGCTGCTCCTCGTAAGGTCTGTGTTCCAGCCCCTTCCACAGCTTTGTTGCTCTTCTTTGGACACTCTCCAGCCCCTCGATACCCTTCTTGTAGTGATCTAATGTTAGCAGTGCAAACTATCTGCACCTTCTCTTTTATGTGGATTCCTTTCTCACCAATTTCCTTGCACCTGGTGGAGAAGTACAAAGACTTTTGAGCAGCAGATCTTAGTTTTTTTTTTTTTTTTAGAAGAGGAAGAAAAAAGTGCATTGTATGAACACTACTGAGTAGAATGCTTCTGCACTGCCCAGTGTGCAAATCTTGCCTTTATTTTCACAGACTTGCTGATGGGAAGGTCAACACAATGTCTTCCTTAGTTTCTCCACTGTGTTTTGGCTCTCATTTGTGCTGCTTGATGTGTGCAGGGGGTTAGTCTGGCACTCCTGCAGATACTGGTGGTAGTTATGTGAGTCTCTTCCAGATTAAAGAGAAATGGTAGGTGAGGACTGCTATAGCTGCCTGCTCCAAAGAAACTGAGATTTTAGCAAATATTTTAAAAGAGGAACTACTGCCTGAAAAGTACTGCCCTGGGTAGGTGCAACATAATGATTAACCTCTCCTGGGATCTCCCCTTCTGAGTCGGTTGTGGCGTGGGGAGTGAAGTGCTGTGGAAGCCCAAGGCCAGGGTGAAGCAGAGCCTGTTCTTGGTGCTTGGCATTAAGCAGATCTCAGAACTAGGCGCCTCTCTGAGAAATGAGTAACAAATGGCGCCGGAGGAGAAAAGCCGGGATGTGTGGACTGCATTAAGACCTGGTGTCAGCAGGCGGGAGTGCTTTGTAAAGGGAGCAGGCAAAGGCTGGTGGTACCATTTTTTTTAAGGCAGCAGTGATAGATGTTGGTTACTTATCCGTGGGGGAAATGAAAAGGAGAAGGCAGGTTTATAGAATGGGAATCAGACAAGTCTCCAGCAGGTGGGCAGAGGGTTCTGTTAGTCCTTTAATACCATATCTTTCATTAAGAGCCCCAAATCTCTTCCACACCTGCAGAAATTAATAGTAGACACTTCAACTCTACAATTAATTGGTCAGATGCTTTACTAAGGAGCTAAAAGCAGATTTATTTTAAAATAATAGAGAAGAACTTGGCCCTCAATAGTAGAGGATAATGTCTAGCTCAAATCTTGTCAGACCAAACAAACTACCAGATCTATCTGTATTTGTATGAAAATTATTTAAATGCATAATATGTGACAGCTAAAGCCTCATCTTGGAATATTTAAGAAATAACAGAAGAAATTCAAACCCCAGCATGATTGATTATTTGTATGATAGGAAGCTTAAGTCAGGGGACAACCCCCAGGTACACCAGGAAGTTTAAGAAGCGCATCTTCCCTTTTGTCAATGTTTGAGATGACTGTTCCCAGTGAGATTTGTATAGATTGACTTGATTTTTGAAAGTTCACCATCCGTGGATCGTCTCAGACCCACCATTCCGAAACCTTCCAACGTTGGCCATTGTTGCCTAAATGTCTCTGTGTTCCTTGTCTCTTTGGCAGATCGCCGTGGAGTAACAAATACGATCCTCCCCTGGAAGACGGTGCCATGCCATCTGCTCGCCTGCGCAAGCTGGAGGTGGAAGCCAACAATGCCTTTGACCAGTACAGAGACTTGTACGTCACTTCTAGCACCCAGAGCCCTCTGCTTTCTCTTGCTGCCTTCAGCAGGCTCCTGCTTTACACGCAGTAGTCTCAAATGTGGTCGCTAGCTGCCTTTGGGAGCGGCGTACCAGTGTATAGCTGAGGAAGAAGGGTAGGCAGCAGCTGATCTACTCTTGGTGAATCTCCACCAATGTGGAGCTGAAAGAAATTTTGAAATTATGATCCTATTTGTCAGCTGATTGTCAAGGCTGAAGTGCTTTCCTTCCTCCCTTCCCTGCTTTTAACAGATTAATGGTATCTTTGTCCTGAAATGACCTGTGTTCTCTTTGATCTTGGCCAAGTTCATTTTTAAACCGTTTGCCTTCCCCATTCCCTCAAGATTGTAGCCTCTCTCAAAAGAAAAAAAAATAGAAAGAAAGTAGGAGCAGATTTCACCTCCTCCTGTAAAGTGATACGTGCTAGTATGCGAAAAGGCAGCCGTTATGGGCAGTAATGCACTTCTGTTGCAAAGACCATTCTCTGGGGCTTATGTTTTAGGCCTGTCAGATATAAAGCAAAGGAATTAACAGAGCATATATAAGAAAAATGTTAGGCAGGGTCCATTTACAGTGCAACAGCATACTGTCCAGGGGACTTTCCAACCAAAATGTTTTTCTAAAAGGTGGGACTGTGCTGGGTCTTGCATTGCATTCATGTCTGACGCCTCACAACATCAGGTTTAGCTTTCACCCAAATAGATGCAGTCTCCGAAGCAGCAATTGGATGGGAAAAACAACGTTGTTTAATCTAACAAGCACAAGTCTGTTACAGACTGATACTGCCTGATTGGAGACCCCTAATGACCTTAGAAAAGGTGAACCAGCTTCATTGCTGCTTCATGTTGCCCCAAATTGGAGGTAAAACTCATCCTTAGACAATGTTGCTTGTTGTTGTTTGATACTGTTGGAATTCATACTGGTTTAGCATTAATAACTGCAGGTAGAAAAGCTTTGTTTCTTGCCAGTTCTTCTCAATGTAAACATTTTCTGTCTAAATATTTAATAGTGGCACTTTAGGTAGAAGCATCAAATTTTACTTTATTTTCATGTATTATTTTTAGAGATAGCCCACTTTCGTTATAAATAACAGTTGTTAACATGTATCTGAGTCCGTTGAGAGGATGGACTTAGGCATTTGCAGCAAACAGAGGTTGGCAGCTACTCCCCAGGTGCAAAAAAACATCCCAGGACCACAAGTTCTTTTATCTGTGAAAATGTACAGGAATAGCTTGATGGAACTACAGTTACCTTTTTGAATCCCTCTCTGATCAGATGTCCGTGAAATCACGGTCAGATACAATAGTTCTTGTAAATAAGCTGATTTCCAGGAAGCCGCGTGCAGTACAGGTTACTCTGAGATGAGGTTTGATAGTAGGCTTAATGTAACGTGCAGAAGGAGAAGGAGAGATTGAGTGTGGCTTGTATCAAATTTAATCTTCCAGTGTGCCCAGCCTGCTAGAGGCGTTCCTTTGGGAGAAGGGATACGGGAGAGGCTGCTTGCAAAACACTTAATTCTCACGTCATCGGCCAGCAGTGACTCGAGGCACTGGCTGGCAGGGCAGTCAGAGCAGAGAGGAGCGTCCGGAAGCAGCGTGCGCTGCCGTGAACGTGACCGCCTCAGGTGGGGCAACGAGCGCCGGCTTCCCTCCCTGCTGCCAGTCCTGCCAGCGTGGCTGGCTGGGAATTGCTCTAATAGGTACCAGCTTCACGGCTGCTGAAATCCCGTGGGAGTCTAAGTGCAGGGAAGGCTGTAGCAGGAACAAGATGGGAATTGCAGGGCTGTAGTTTCCATGCTCTGCTAGAGCTGGAAACTAATAATCTGTACCCCGTGCAAAGGCAGAAGTAGATCTAGTTCATGTGATGTCTGTTAAAGATGTCACCAGTCTGGCAGCTTGCAGCAATTGGGAAGGACTGACTGGTGCATCAGTTCCAGTAGAAAATATAAATGTAGTTTTAAATTACAGAGCAGGTAATAGAGACTTTGTAGTGTTGTAAAATATTTCAGACTCATTCAAAAATCTTGGTGTATTAATCCAGAAAAATAGTATGCTGGCAGTCTTCAGTACTGCATCTTCTGCCGAAATTAGGATTTATGTCATTTGGGAAGACTTCTAACAGATCCACCTTCTAGTAACGATGTTAGCTAGTAATGATGTTAACTTTGTCTGCAGGCGACACATCTAATCTGTACCTCCCATTACAAGTTCCCCCTTAAAAGATGTGAATGCAAATACAGCAGCTGTTGCACTATTAGACTTCCAGGTTGCGTCGTGAGTGAAGGTGGTCTTTGATAGAGAAGCCTCGAATGGGACTTTTTTTACAACGAGAATCTAGGCTGTTACATCCAAGGCCAGAGTTCTTTCCTTTTCTCTAACAGGTAGATATTCTTGAAGTGCACCTCTAACTGCTCTGTTATGGCTTGTGCTAGAGAGGCAGCAGATAATATCAAAATAATCCTATGGCAGCAGTAATTCACAGAGAACACCAGACCCTGGTGTGCTTGAATAGCCTAGGCTATTGGACATTTTTTTCCTTTAATGAGGGTTTCTTCTAGGTTTTTTGAAGCAGTTTGTGGGCAAGTAAGCAAAGAAAAAAAGCTGCATTAACTCACTTTCTCTGCACATGAAATGATAATATCTCCCAAAGTTCATCTCAGGTTTTTTTCGAAACTTCAAATGCTTTCAGTTTTCCCTTGTGTCAGCCCCATTTGGCCCACATAGCGTTCCCTTTCAGATTGCTCTCCTGATCAGGTGCAGGAGTATCCACCTACGTGTGGTGAGTCAGCAGCACCGATCTGCCCTTTCCCAGGGGGCTGCCAGCTGCTCGCGTGGGTGTTTGAGGGAAGCAGCCTGCGAAATATTTGTGTACAGTTGGTAGGAAATCATGCACTGGGAGTTGCTCACTGGTCACCAGTATGGGAGTTTTGTCCCCCCAAAATTTGCAGGCCAGCGTATGGAGTAACTACAGTTTGAAAGCAAGCTTGGAGTGGTTTTATAGGATCATGCGGCGTTGCTTCAAATCATGAATGTTTGCAAAGAAAACCTTTGCTGGGCTGTAGGATCTTCAGTTCAGAGCTACTTCTTGCAAGTATCTCTTTTAATGCAAACTATTCCCGAGTATGGCTGTGGTTGCCCACCTCTTATTTCTGGGCACACACTGCTTTCTACTCAGGTCAAAAAGGAAGTATACCAAGTTTAAATTTGCTCTCTAATAAATACGTTAAACCAGCATATTTCCTAGTTATCCACTTTACGAAAATGCATGCCGCTTTCTCCCCCAAAACCGGCCGTTTAATTTTGATCTCCTGCTGCCAGGTTTAACTCAGACATTGCCTGGAGCTAATGCCCTGGTATGTTTTTGTTCAGAAGATTATTATTCCCAGATGGATGGCTAACATCTTACACCGTTCGGTTAGAGTCCTGGCTCTGCACTTCGAATATCGTGAAGATAATTTCTTCAAACACATGGTTGTAATTTATCGCCCTGTGCTTGACGGGTGTGTGCAATTGATTGAAATCAAAGCGTAATGAGGACCAGGGAGCCTGGCTAAATCTATCTATTTTAGATTCAGTGCTCTGTCGTTTGGGGTACGAGATAATCAGGCCTTTAATGAAGTAATCTAATCGGCCTTTATTGTCTGGAAGAAGTTGTTTCTGAAGTGATTAAATAGACCTCCCCGGGGAAGGATGCTGCGGATGTGAATATTTCTACAAACAAGATGAGTTGTGGCAGCTTTTGACTAGTTTAGTAAGCTGGCATAAATTTAGAGGGCTATTTCTTACCTCCGTTTCCTGGGTTAAGTTGGATTTATTGGTGCTTTTGATTTTTAATAGCTTTAAAAAAAGATGAAATTCTCATCTGAATCATCCTGCTTCTGAAAATATATTTGTTGATTAA
Organism: Microcambeva ribeirae; assembly: GCA_035222435.1. Classification (NCBI taxonomy): domain Eukaryota; kingdom Metazoa; phylum Chordata; class Actinopteri; order Siluriformes; family Trichomycteridae; genus Microcambeva; species Microcambeva ribeirae. Next base: position 31,376 of record JAYECN010802565.1, on the reverse strand, counting down.
GGTTTTGAATTCCTTCAGCAGAGTAAGCCAGAGAGCCTTGAACTTCCCCTTCTAGCTTTGTTTTCAAGTCGATCCTTTTTCAAAATTGTTGTATTAAGGCTCTGGACAAGGAAATTCCTAGGAAGAAAAGGAGGTCTGAAAGAGGATTGACCTCCTAAAATATGTCTTCATTGTGTGTAATCCTCCTGTTATTGAATTTGGGGTTGGGATTGTGTCCAAAGTGGAGCTGGAGACTCAAGTTAGTGACCGCCTTAGCAGCGCAGCTGTGCCCGGCGAGGGTCCGTAGCTGTGCTTGCAGGGCTGGTGTTGCCTGAGCTGAACCATCCACCTCCTTTCTCTTTGCAGCTCGAGGGGCAAAGCCTGCAACCGTCTCCCGCATGATGTTCCTGCAGGAATCGGGAGCTCCGTGAGCCTTTTAGCACAAAGGGATTGCTGGTTGGCTACGGCTGTGACATCCCAGAGACAGCTGAATGCTGAACAGGCTCCTTTTGCCTCAACTTTGGCTCTTTGCCACCAAATTTTGTACCGTTGTCCCTGTCACCAAGCAGCCCTGTGAGCTGCTGGAGAGCTTTTCCCCCTTCTAGCTGTTTTTGCCATTTTTCTCTGTTTTGCACCGTATATATGAACCACCTTGGTTTCCAGCCTTCATCCACTCTTCTTGATGTGAAAACCAGCAAATCTCTCTGTGCCGTCCTTGGAAATTGTCTTTTACAGAGATGCTGTATTTGCACCTCAACATCTCCTTGCCTATGTATGTGTCTTCCTTTGGCAACATATATCCCTTTACCCTGGGCAAACGCTTTGCCTTTCAGGCAGTGGGCTTTGGCCTGCTTTGATTTATTCTGCGTAGGGAACACAGTGTGTGCTGTTCCTGCCGAGCAGGCCGAGGGAGGCAGCGGCCGTGAGCGGCGGTGGCCGTGCTGCGACGCGGAGCTCACCGAGCGAGCAGGCTGCCGCATGCTCCTCCTGCGCGCGCTCTGCCTGCCTTTCCACGCGAGCCTAGTTTGCCTAAGCTAAAAACCCGGCGAAAGGCTTTGAAGTGACTTTATTGCCATTAGCTCACTGTTCCTCATTAATGGTTACTAGCCCTTTGTGCTGGCTTTCTCTCGGGCACGATAGTTACTGCGGTTTTGCGCAGCGAGGGCCCTGCAGATTGAAGCCAGATGCGTTTGTTATGCGTCCCAGCGCTAAGGAAACCTGACTTTCCATCGCGCTGCTGGCGAGGGCTGTGCACAATAGGGTGGGACGTCGGGATTAGGTCATGGAGGAGCGGCTCGCCTCCGGGCTCGAGCCATGAGTACAGGAGGAGGCCTCGGAAGATGTCCGGAGACCGCCGGCGGGCTTGAAGGTCAAAACAGTGGTGTTTTCCCAAGGAAACTGCTTGGGCATAAGAGCAGGATGGGGGGCCCTTCCTTAACGTGCCCATAGCCAGCCTGAAGCTCAGGAAGGGATTGCGAGAGAAGCTGCTCGGATGCATTGCACGGACTGGAGCAAACTTACTAGGAAAGAGGGAAAAATTGAACAGACTGTGAACGCTAACTTAGCTTTTCATCTCAATGTTTATTTCATTCTTTCTTTTTGTTTCTTCATTGTGGAGTCTCTCTGTATGGACCGCATTCTTACGCTCCCAATCACTGATTTTCAGCAGAGGAGGAGGTTGTCCCCTGGGGTCCCTATGCAATTACATAAAACCTGAACGCAGGGGATGAGGAGCTTCTGTTAGGAGATTGGCACTGATGCTGTGACACGTTGTGCTAAAGCTCCAGTGAAGGCTTTCAATCCTTTATAAGGAGCTGTTTCCATGAAAGATGGAACAAAATTGTTAAGTTTATCATGGTTTGGAGTCTGTGATTTGATTAGCTCTAAAAACACCTACTCGTGCTTGTGTTTTCAGAAATTTACATCATCATATCTCACAAATGTATGCATTTTAAATTTGTATTTCTATATATATATTTAATGTGGGACATAATACTTGTGCTGCCGTCTTTTCCCCTCCTAACCATGACTTCTATGGAGGGATTTGATCATTAGGTTCCACCAGCCAAGAGTGACTGGATGGCAAGAAGAAAATGAGCAATAGGTTTTCGGGTTAGTTTTTAATAATAAAGGGTATTAAAAGGCCGCAGAAGCTTTTAGCCTTCAGAATCCCCCTGTCCACATCCCGTTTCTGCTCCCGCGCGGAGCTCCTGTGCTGCGCAGCGCTGCTCGCTCTTTGAGCCATCCCACGGCGGTCCAGATGTGCGCGGCTAAGTACCCCTGGCATGGAAGTTGCACATACCTAAGGAGATTGGTATGTTTGCTCGGGGGACTTGTGCACCTGTGTAGGCTGGAAAGAATTTCCGTAAAATACCTGTGCTGAGTCCGCAAGCGTCCTTGGGGCTGTGCTCGTAAACTGCACGCAGCTGGTCCGAGTGCGCAGACATTTTACTGTCATTTTAAGTACTCGGTTCTGAGTAGTGTTACAGGGTTGTCCTCCTGGGAAGGAGGAATTTTAAATCATCTGCGCTCAAGCCAGCAGAAGAGTTGCTTCCTGATACCAGCCTGTCCTCTTAGCACAGAACAAACCTCATCACAAGGTGTCTGGGCTGAAGACAGAGCTGCCATGAAGTTAGAGGCAGCTCTGGTCTTGCGATGGTGTCCTGAGGAGGCTTTTTCCCTTGCTACCAGTTTGTGGGTAGTTTGAGTAAAACCCTTATTTTGGGTTTGCTGGAGGGTGGATTGCTCAGACTGTCCCCTTTCTTCCTATTTCTGTCGCAGTTCATGTGTTGGTTTGAAACTGTACTAAGTCACTTGCCATGACATACAGTCTTTTGTTTTAGTGTCTGCTGAAGTGTCTGCTGTGTCACCTGATCTTTTAGGTGATGCTTTTTGTGGGTTTGGATGGCTGTTGGAAACCAGCATCTCTGCTTGTGATTTGAGTCACTGTGACTCCAGTGAATACATTTGTAGGGAAATGCTGCAAATTTTTCTTTGGGGTAGATTTGCTTTTTTAAGGGCAGTGCCTTGAGTCTGATCTAGATAGATGGAGATGCTTCCATTTCCATGCTAAAACTTCAGCACTCAGAAGAAATATCTACATAAGCTCTGGAAAAAAAAAAAAAAAAAAAAGGGAAAAAAACTCCCAAGTGAGACCTGCCTCCTCCCCTGTCGGCCTCATGCCTCCCCCCGCCCCAACTTCGCACTGTCATCTGA
>JAYECN010802565.1:0-19198 GCA_035222435.1 Microcambeva ribeirae | reverse complement strand
TAGGCACAGTCATTGTGGCAGGGATGGAGATTTGATAGGGCAGAAGAGGCTGGAGCTGCATGGATCGCGCTTGGCTCCTTTTGGAGCGCCAGGTTTTCTTGGCCGAGCTCAACGGCAGATGGGGAGTGACAGTGGGAAGATGAGCTGCTTGTTAACATCAACTTGCAGAATGGAATTTCCCCTCCGAGCAAATTAACCCCTTTCTTTAAGCAGCTCTAGGCTCTCTGCTTAGGCCTGTGCAGTAACAGCCCATGGAGGGAACCCATGCAAACGTCCTCCATGGCGCTGTTCGTCTAACTGCTCTCTGACTCCATTAAAACAGCCTCTCATAACATCTGGCCTTCCACAGCATATACAAAACCTTCTGGCAGCTGGTTTTATGGCGATGTAATAAGATGCATTTTGCAAAAATAATTCTATTTTCAGATTCCACTTCTCGCCGCCGCGCTTGGCACGTCCAGGTGTGGCGTAGACACAGCGGGGAGCCCATGGAAGGAAATCACCTGCTGCCGACTGCCCCCGACACCCCAGATTTGGTCAATTTGTAGTTCCCAAACTCACTGTAATGTGGATGTGTGTGTCTGCAGAGTTTGGATTTATATTCTGTCTCTGCTGTGACTGGATCCGTTCTCCAGGCAGCATGGCTCCGCTCTGTGTAAACAATCTGACTGTAATCTAAAGGAAAACTTAAACGTTCTTGTTCTTTTTCTCCCCCGCTTCTAGGTTATCTCTTGCCTTCAGGCCTCCAACTAAATTACATGCTTCCCCAAGCCTGTTAGATACTTGGCTTATTAGAAGAAACCTGTAGCTGGCCCAGATTTTTAAACTTTACCCTGAGGGAGGGATATGAACAGATGGATAAGAGAATTCAGTGGGATTAGTAAAACCCTTTGAAGACTGCTCTTCCCACTACATTTTTCTCTCAGCCTTGTTTTCATGCCATCTCAGCACATCTTGCATCAGTTGAGTTTCCTGGGACTGATACTCAGTGTTCAACAGCTTGTCTGCATTTAGTCAGAAGAATTTTCGTCCCGAGAACTGGGGGAGTTGTTGGTTTTTCTAGCACCAGAAACTCATGGATCATGGACAGGCAGCCGTGGCCTCTGCACGAGCATCGTATTAACAAAGGCAGCTTGAACAGAGAGCACCTGGCATTTTGCTGTGCCAGCTCCTGGTTTTGGTCTCGGTCGGAAGAGGGTTTTTAAATCTCGGTCGGTTTGGTGCCCGTCTCCTGTTCCACCAGAGCGTGGTGTCGTTACACACTTCACGTGATCCAGCTCTGAGCTGCTACTTCCCTCCAAACGTCCCCAACAGGCAAGTGTACATCAAGTTGGTTCAGCTTGTTGGTCTAAAAGAAAAACCAAAAGACAAATTCTGTCATACTGCTCTTCCCGTATAATTGCATACGGGTGTTAAAGTTGGTGGTAGTTTAAATCATCACCAGCCTCATAGGTAGTTGTGGCTTTTGTGTCTCTTCCTTCCCTTTGCATTGGGACGTAAGTCACGTGTAAGGTGCAGTTCACCAGGAGAGCCTGGAAATGGAGACTGTCCCCGGCGTGTGCTGAGATGAAACTGAAAAGAAACAGCTGGTTTTGCAGGGAGAGTTTACAGCTGTTAAGCTGACAGCACAAAACTTGCTTGTGTCTCCTGAAGCTCAGCGCTGCTTCCCCGTGCGCCCGCCGCGCTCCTTGCCCGGCTGCGCGTGCGCCCCTGCGGCTGCCCCCGCGCCGTGGGGAACGTCCGTTCCGTAGTGCCTGGCTACGCCTTGGGCTGTCGTAGAAGCAGAGGAGCTTGATTGTGCCAGCGGCATTTTATTTGGATTCATGGTTTTTATTACGTTATCCTGTGAGTCATTTGTCTCGTTCTGGGAATTTCTCATTATGTTACTATCCTGCGTGCACATTGGAAGAATAGTTCCTTGAAGACGTAGACATCCACATTCTTCCATCCCCTCTCCTGGTGTGTTAAGTTGTTACATATCGAGCAGCCGATTTTCACACTACCAAGTGGCTCCATGTCTTTTTGTTCTAGATGGAGAAAGACGAGACCGTGAGCGACTCCTCTCCCCACATAGCCAACATCGGGCGCTTGGTAGAGGTAAGCGGAGCCGACGCAGCGTGGGCCTGCTGCGGGCTCTCTTGCCCGGGCTTGTTCCCATGCCGAAGAATTTGGTTTATTGCTTTGGTCTTTACAAAGTTATTTACCCCTTTTGTACCAAGTCTAGTCTCTTTTGCACAGCGTGGGATGGCTTAGCACCCTTCCTAGGGTGCCTCGCAACAGTTTGTGGATACAGTTTGTGCCTCCCCAAGCACTGTTTTGCACTTTCCTACTCCACAGGGTAGTAACCTTCTCAAAATATAATTGATGACCAATTAATTTCCTTGACCTTTATAGCTGCATTGGGAAGAGAGGAGAAAATTCCTAATAAAATAGATTATAATGTAAATATTAAAGGAGCTAGGGACTTGAAAGCAGACGGGTATTTCTCTTTTGATCCTTAGTTTCTAAGTGTTCCGCTTGAGTGAAAACGGCTAGAGAAAGAAGACGATTCTGCTTATTTGCAAGATATTTCTCAAATCTGTTTGCCACACAGGGCTAGTAAATTAGTCAATAGCTCAAAAAATCAAAGAAATGCCCAAGCATGAAACTCCTGAGCTGTCAGTTCTGCTAAGTGACTGACTCGCGACTCAGGCTACACTCAGTGCCAGCAGATCAGCGAGTAGGGCAGGGGTGAACTGCGATTTCCCTTTCGGATGCCGAAAAATGGGATAGCTGGGCCGAAACTGCCCTCTGGTGGTCCTGAATCCTGTGCTCGGAGCTGCAAGTAGCAGTCAGGAGGAGGAATTGCTCCGGCAGTGATGGAGCTAAACTTTTACCTTAGATGAGACCAGGGGGACGGGGTTGTAGTGGCTCCCGAGAGAATTTCTGTGGCAGGAATATACTGGGTTGTCCCGTGTTGGGGTATCAAGAGGGGACAGGTGGCAGAGTCTGGCTGTACCGGTGCTAAAAAACCATTGCAGTGACTAAGAGTCAGGTTTCTTGCTTTCTTACAGGATATGGAAAACAAAATCAGAAGTACTCTGAATGAGATTTATTTTGGAAAAACAAAGGACATCGTTAATGGGCTGAGGTAAGGGGCTTGCCCGCTCGCTGTTGGAACCGCTGCTGCCTTCTCCAGGCCTGGCCTGCACCTCCCCTTTCCGACACAAAATCCCTTTAGTCCCTGTGATTTGCAAGTGCTGTTTGTGGTGTGGTGTTTGGGGAACGTTGTCGCTTTTCTGCCTTTTAACTACAGGAACTTGAAGTGATGTTTTAATCCCTTGTTCCCTCAACAGGAAGAAAATAGCAGTTAGCAACGCGTGTTCTTGGGGATTATTTTTAAATGTGTGTGTTATTTTTCTACATGCCTAAAAGTAGTTCTTAAATTCTGAATCTCCTTTCTAGTACCCTTAAAAACAGTGAGCTGGTCCCGGAATTAAGACCTGACATTAGCAGCTTGCAAGATTTAGACATTGTTTTAAATTCTCTCTTTCTCTCAACACCTCTGGCTGGAATACGATGCACTAGAAAGATAAGTGAATGAGTCCTCTGTGCCTTTCTGAAGGAAACCTCACGGTACAACCCCCCCCGACAGGAATTCTGTGTGGAATTCCCAAGCTGGTCATTCTCAGGCTCCTAGAGGCAAGTGCAGAACTGTGATGCCAAATCATCTTATTGTAGACATTGCAAATAGACCTCCCCTGCACGGTGGGGTGACGCAGCAGAGACAGTTGGTGCAAGTACACGTGCTGCCTCTCTCTTCATACTGAAATAGGTAAAAAGGAAAAGAAAAAAAAAAAAAAAAAAAAGACATCCAAAACATCTCTTTCAGATGATAGAATAATGGTGCTGATTAAATATTTTTGCTGCCTTCTTAACAGCATGGGCAGGAGCAGTCGGCAGCATCCAAGAAAGCAGCTGCTCTTTTTCCCCAACCCCCTGCTTTCATAACAGCCCTGTATTTTCATTTGTGGTGTGCAGGGCTTTAGCCAGGAAGCATTTATTAACATTAAAGGGAACTGTGTAATGCAGCCTTCTCTTTTCCCCTTGTGAACATTTGCCTTCAGTAACCGAATCTGCTTCCGACGTCTGCCGTGGCTCGGCTCGAGCCGTGTTGTTTCCTGCGCTGGGGAGCTGCTCCGCTCACGCTTGTCACGCGCGGAGCATCTGCCTTTGCCTCTTCCTCCAGCCTTTTTCCTGTTTCTTCTCACCTGTGTTTTGACACTCGTTCCTCCTGCGTGCACTCCTGGTTATTCCCAGCCTCTGTTACTGAGTTCTCCTGACTGTTCTTTTCCCTGTTTACTTCCCTCCTGTCTAAACTGCTCTCCGTAGATCTATTGATGCTATCCCCGACAACCAAAAGTATAAGCAGTTGCAGAGGGAGCTTTCTCAAGTGTTGACCCAGCGCCAGATCTACATCCAGCCTGATAACTAAACCGATCCAGGTACCCCTGCCTGTGAGGTGTGACAAGCGGCACTAAACCAGGACTCACCCCGCCGAGACCTCTGCATGATAACTGAGACCAGAACTAACCCCCTAACTCCTGCGGACCGTTAGACAACCTGTGATCCGTGTTGCACCCAAGGGTTAATACTTCATCTGGCCAACTAAGCGTTGTGGTTTCATTTTAAGCGTTACTCCTTCCCCCCTGCCCCTTAATCCGTTTGAAATATCACGCTCTGACATGTGGCAGGACTCACCACTTTGCGCTCTAGCTCGGGAGCAAGAAAAGAGCACGTGGCCGCGTAGCCAGCGCGGGCTTAGCTTGGACTTGCTCTATCCCAAACCCCTTGGACTCCGTCCCTTGTGCGCCGTCAGTTTTTATAGCTGTGGCCTGTCGCTTTAATGAGCAAATTCCCTGTAATCTTAGTCTTCCTTGCGGAAAGACAAGAAATCTTGGAAATAAATGGCTGTCCTCGCAGTTGTGGAAAAAAAATAATTGATGGCTGTGGTGCTTCCCAAGGCGTCAGAGCACCCAGGAGCTTCCTGCGCGTTCCGCGTTTTGCGCAGAGCGGGAACTGCAGCGGAGCTTGAAAGCTGCCGAAACGGTTCTGGCCTCCATCCGCGTGTGCCCTGCGCAGCTGGGCAAGGGGTGTATCCTGCGCTGCGTCTCCGGGCGCTCGGAATGCCCAGCACAGCCGGCGGGGACTCACCCGGAGCCGGTCCCACCTCCTGCTCCGCCTGCTAATGAGGTGCAGATGGCGGCTTGATCGCCTCGAGTTGGCGAGGGGAAAAGGCAGCGTTTGTTGATAATGGCCAAGAACCACTTCATTAGCCTATGACAAACGCAAGTAGAAAAATGTATATATTTTTATTAAAGCAGCAGAACTCTCCGGAGACAAGAGAATGGAAAGACTGCTATGAAAATGTTAGGAAAATAACAGACACAAAGAGCAGCCTTGTTGACAGGAGACAGTGCCCGGGCAAAATAAGGTAGCTTTGACTGCAGCAGACGGTGCGAGCTATGGTTTGTGTGGGAAGAAATCCAACGGAACTGGGTGCTAAGCGCTTCACTGTTGCGTTGGCATCTTTGGAAAAGTCTAGTAGTGTTAGTCTGTTGATGATCATATTTATGAATATGGTGTTTTTTAGTAAGAAGTCTCTTAATTCAGTGCTGAAAGCCCAGGTTCCTCCACAGCCGTCTTAGAGAGCAGTGAGCCATGATGAACCCTTAAAGATGGATTTTTTTTTTTCCCTATGACAAAACTTTTGGTAAAAGGAGCCCCCTGCAATAATCTTGCCAGGAGGATCCCTGTTCTTCACCTTCTTTGGTTTGCCGGTCGCTATAGGTGAAGATAGGTGAATATTGCTGGAAAAGGTGAATACGCAGGCAAATATTGCTGGAGAAATTCCAGATGTGCAGCTAGGCCGCTGTTTCCCCTCCGGGTGCCCGTGCCAGCGGGAGGCTTTGACACGCATCCCTCTCCCAGGGAAACTCCGCGGGAACATCCAGGAGCTCCCACTGCCCGGTCCCGTCCACGTTCCAGGGGAGAGGCCGGAATTCGCTGCCGTCGCCTCACGAGCAGTTTTACATGGAGAGCACTAACACCCTTTGCCAGTAGCGTGGCTGGATTTTTTTTCAGTTGTCACCTGAAAACTGGGAATCTCCTTCCAGCAGCTTCAGGGGAAGCGTGTCTTTCCACGCCGTCCTCGCTAGGGTGAATTTTGCTTTGACGTACTCACTAAAGCCCTCACTTTGCTTTCTGTCCTCCCTGCTCAAAACAGGCAAGTCGGGCTCGTTCCCCCCTCGCCCGAGCCGAGGGGCTTCTCCTGGCGCCTCGTGTGCCGGGAGAGCTGCCCCCTTCTCATTTGTGCTTCCTCTTTCTCAACAGGTCTGTGCAGACTTTTGCAGACAAATCAAAACAAGAAGCTCTTAAAAATGACCTGGTGGAGGCTTTGAAGAGAAAGCAGCAAAGTTAAAATACTCTCCATGCTAACGAGACATGCCATGCACTCATTAGATTCCTTTCGTAGAAAAACTCATGGTCCCCCCCCTTTTCTGTTACATCACGTCACGACTCGCATCCAGTGCTATCCATGCAACGCCATCCTCTCCCCATGAATAAAGCTGTACAAACTTTTTCAGTCTCTGAGACCTACTTTGCACCACATTTTACTATCAAGACCTTAGGCTATGTTTCTGTAGAAGGCCATGGATTTTTTTTTCTTCCCCCTGCCCCTCTTCTTCCACCCTCCTCCCATTTATATGCATAAACACGGATCATTGTTTGTCTTTTTTTTTCCTCCCCACCCCTCCTGCCTTTTGTTACATTGGTGTAAAAAATGTAAAACAAAAATTTATTAAATACTGTGGTGTGTGAAAGAGGAAGAACTGGAAAAAAAAAAAAAAAATCTATTCCACGTATGTTTGGGGGCCGGGCACAGGGGCTGGCTGGTGGGAGGGAGGGAAGAGAGGGTGTTTCCTCAGTGTTGTACTATACTGCTGCAAGCAGCTGTGCGAGGAGACCGCGGTTAGGAAACCTGCTGAACCTTCTGCTCTTCTATAGCCTGGTTCCAAGGCGCTTTTCTGTCGATTTTTATGGAATGCTAAAGGGGTTTTTGTTTTGATTTTTTTTTTTTTGTAAAGCTTAAATGGAATCTACATCTGATACTTGAGCCTCCATACTAAAGGAAAAGAAAAAGAAAAAAAATACAAAAATAAAAAAATAAAAATTAAAAAAAAAACAATCCCAGGAGCAGTTTGGTGTCCTTCTTGCTTCTCTTTCGCTCGGGTTGTGTTACGTGGGGTTTGTACCATAAGGAGGTTCCTTCCCAGCAGCCGGAAGCGATGGCTCCGTCCGTAGGTTGACACACTCGGACACAAGCCCGGAAAGCCAAACAGCCCAAGTAAGAGAAAGCAAAGGGCCACAGGGCTCGTGCTGCCCGCGGCCTGCGGCAGGAGCCTTCGAGTGAACCGCGGCAAAGCAAAGCGCGCTCGTTGGCGTGGAGATTAACATGCTCTAATTTTACTTTAATTTTGCTTTTCCAGTGTGACCTGTTTAAGATCCAGACATCTGCAGGTGATTAACATCCCGTGCTGACGTATTCACACCGGGGCCCCTGGGCTCTAAGGGCACTCAGCTGGGGGCCAGGCTCATGCAGGGAGCACCCAAAAGCAGCTGAGCTGCCTGGAAGCAGCAGCCCTGGGGAGCAGGGCAGGGTGCCAGGGCTGCCCCCTGCTCTCCCAGGACACCCTTTTTGATACCGGCTAGGATTGCATGAACTCTTGCAGCTGGACAAGCAGCAGGGGAAGCCAGGCTGGGGGAAGCTTTGAGGGTGGTTGTTGCTTTCTGCAAAGCTGTTCCCCCTGCACACCAACCCCACTGAAAGAGCATCTCATTTCAGGTAAATTTAACATATGGCCTTGTGGTGTGCAGAGGAGTTGCCCTTTCACAGTGTGGTGATGCAGATTTAATCCATAAACTTGGGGCAGGGTGGTGGTTCGGCGCTGTGGGCAGGCAGGGCTGTGCAGCACAAACAGGGGAACTGCCTTCCCCTTGGCAGGGCAGCTGTCACAGGACAGGGGTGCTGTGCTGTGCTCACAAACAAGAGGGCTTGAAGCAGAGGCGCTCAGGGGACAAGTGGCTGCACAGGGGGAGCTGCTGGAAGGAGAGGTAGCAGCTGATCAAAGTGCATGTAGGTGAGTGGGAAAGGAAGAGGGTCAGCCAAGGGGTGCAGCCCTGGCTCGCTCCAGCAAGGCCCAGTTAGAAACTAGGGGAGACAAGATGAAATCAAAGGGATCCGTGCAGTGCAGAGGGGGGGTGGCAGAAATGAGGCTAACAGAGGCAGCAACAGCTGCATCAACCAGCCCCCCCCCCCCCAAAAAAAAAAAGGGGCAGTAGAGGTACAAGGGCAAAGACTTGTTTTTATAAAGTGCAAGCCACAGCAATTAAAATACATTTGTGTGCATTAAAACATTGTTGCTACCCCCCGCCACTCACCCGTTGCCCTCGCTGCTGCCTCCTCCAGAAGTTCAGCAGTGGAGACGAGAGCAGCAGCGAGGAAGGGCAGGGGGAGCGCTGCTCGTGTCCGTGACAGGCTGCTCTTCGCTCTGTCCCTTCCCCACAGCTCCCCAAGTTTTTTTCACTTTTGCCAGTAACAGAAGCTCGAGATCCTTTGAGATAGAGCACGGAAAGCAGAAGTGACTGAGTCCGGCTGTGGGGCTCCAGAGCAGCAAAGAGCAGCCAGCTGAGGTAGCCGGTTCTCCCCTGCTCCTCCTGCCAGTGTCCCTGGTACCAACGAGGCGCAGGGTCTCCCACAGGGTCCTGGGAAGGGCACCTGGCAGTACAACATGTCACTCCCTGCCTCTCCCAAGGGTCACCCAAAGACAACAACCAGATTGAGGGTCCAGCCCGCCTGGCTTCAAGGGTCACCTCTCCCGCCTGCGTCTCCTTGTCCTCACACCGGGTCAGCTGTCGGAGGGCTCGTCCTGCTCACCAAGAAGGGCGTCCCTCTCTTCTGGAACACCAGGCTTTCCTCCCCGGTAAGCAAGGAACTGGAAAGAAATCTGGGAAGCAGTTAAGGCTCCACACAGAGAAGGGCAGCAGTCCACGTGACCAACTGGGCCTCACCACCCCAGAAAAGAATGCTCGCACCAGAGGCTTTGATGTGGAAACAGCACAGAGCCTCACGCAAACTCGCATCGGATTTAGCCGTCGCAACCCCATAGCTGAGTCACCAGCACGTGAGGGAGGAAGGATACGATCACGTCGAGGGAGAGGACGCCCAGGCTGCCCACGAGCCAGGGGAGGTGGTGCAGGACGTAGTCGCCCTGGCTCTGCCCCGGCTCCGGGTTCTTCAGCAGCACGCTCACGCCGTACAGCGTGTTCCCCAGCATCACCAGAGCAAAGAGGGAGTAGGAGACCCCGACAGTCGATTTCCTCTTGTACTGAGGGAAGAAAAGCACCGACTCGCATGCCTTTCCAGTCCCCATTATGCTTGTAAATAAGAGAAAAATGAAAGCCTCATGCTGAAAATAATTGCATTTCAAAGGGAATAGAGAAAAATCAGGGTCCCAAGTAAACACCCTACTGTCCCCCCCCCCCCCCCCTTAGTTTATTATCACAAGCTGAAAAAGCCTCGGCCACCCTCCCCACTGGCACACGCTACAGCACTTACATTAGTGTAAATCTGGGGGAGTCGGGAGCACAAGTAGAGCACGGAGGAGATGGAGCCGATGATAAAGCCGATGATTTCATTCCTGGAGAATGGCTGCAAGGCAAGACAGGCCATAAACCACACGTGTTTCTTCCGGGATGCACTCACTCACCGGAGCCACCGACCCACACAACAACAACAACAACAGAGCGACCAAACCCAAGTCTCCTCTTCCTCCCACTGCTCCCTGCTGGTTAATCCCCCACACCAAGTGGGATCACACTGGTATTGACAAGGATGGTTAGCAGCACATACGAGTCCCTGCTGTTTATTACTGCTGCTTAATATTGTCAACCCTATGAGAGGGTCTCTCCTCTCCACAGTTTTTGGAGCGCTCACCGTATCCCCGGCCTCCTGCTCGCCGGTGGCTAGGAGGGCCCTCCCTCGGAATGCTGCTGGTTCCTGCGCCACGCTGGGATCTCTGCCCAGCAGTGACACGGTTGACACCGTTCCCAGGAAAACAAAGACGAAGACTGTGTTGATGGGAGCACCGACTGCAGGGGAGCAAGCAGAGGTCGTTAGGAAGGGCTCATCTGCCGGCCTGGAAGGGCAGCTGGCTCTGCCCTTCTGCCTGCAGAGGAATACTGCTGAGTGAGAAGTTAAAGCTCTTATCTTTGTCTGTGGCTACAGAGTTAGTACCAAGTAATTGGGGCAATAACTTGTCCGCGTTTTTTTTATCTCACAGTGATAAGGGCTATTTGCAGCTTATCTGGGAGGAAACTGTTCCTATCTGAGCTTCTGAGCTGACTAAAATAGTAAAGTTTCTTAGGTTTGAGGGTTCTTTTAGAAAAAAAAAAAAAAAAACACACACACAACCTTCCCACCCATCTTGAGGTTCTTCAATGCCTTAAGTCACAGCAGTGCAAGTTCAAATCCCTGCCAAGCCCTTTGACAGCAGAACTCGCCTGGCAATGTTGGCCACGCAGTTTTTCCTTCCTAGCTCTCCTACTCCAGTTGAATATTGTCCGACTGCGTTCACAGGCACTTCTGTAGATTAACGTCCCCGAGTTCCTCTTACTAGTTCTGCCCAGTCTGGCTTCAGCCATGCAGCCTCCCCCATGAGCAACCCGGGCAGGAAGGGCTCTGTTTGTATCAGATTCTGTAATAAGGTCTCCAGCAGGGATGTAGCTACAGTTGCTGGGCTTTCTGTCAGTCAGCTTCAAAAGTTATAGTAGTTTCAGGGTCCTGAGGGATTCTTGCTTGTAGCGCACAGGAAGCAACTACATTAAAAAGCAGCTTCTCTCTTGTGGCATAAGCCTTATGAGAACTGCAGTGCTGCTGAACACTGTTCCCTTTTCCTCTGTCTTCAACCACGTCCAAGCCAGGAGGAAGCTCTTCCTGAGGCTTCTCCCAAGTGTCAAGTCTGCACTTACTTGCGAGAGGGGGACTAAGCACACAGCTACAGCGTGAGAGCTTCCCCCATCCCTCAGGGTCCTGGCCTGGGGTTCAGGAGAGCCAGCTGCACTTCCATCGGGAAGATGCTCATGACTGCAGGCAAGTCATTTCCTTCTGGGCTCATACAACCCACCAGGGGAATTTCAACCCAGACACCACACGGCTTCCTTGCGAGCCGGTAGCTATTCGGAACCTGGCAGCATGTTTTAAAACAGTGCTGCTTTCACAGGTGCTCAGACAAAGGCAAGGGACAGCAAGCAGAGACACCTAAGGCTGTGTTGGCACATCTGTAAGGTACCACTGCCCAGGTGGAGCATCCCTGAGGAACTGCTCTCTGACTACGCTCTCCTGGCTCCAGAGCCGAGGACAAGCAGTCTTTAAAGATGCTGGAAAGGAAGAGCGCTGTCTGCTGCGCTTGTCACCATAACTCACATCCTCCGCTTTGGTTCTTGGCTTTGTAGTAGCAGTACAGAAACAGCATGACCAGGTCTGCCAGCACATAGTAAATGGCGGTGTAAATCTGTGGGAGAAGGACAGCGTGATCACCACGTGAGAAGGGCTGCCTCCTCTGAGGAGGAGTCCCTCACCCTGAGGGAGGCCTGGGCACCGCTAGCAGCAGTGGCTTCGAGTTCCCATCCAAGAGCAGCGGTGCATCCCCAGGGAGGAGGGGCCCGAGCCGCCCTCAGGCCTGCAGGTCCCAGTGCGGAAGCAAAGAAGGAGCAGCCAGGCAGACAGAGCGGGTCCCTCTTCACCCTCCCTTCCTTGGGCCTTTGGGAGCCATTCCCAACACTCCCAGGTGGTCAGCGGGTACCTGTAGGGGCAGCTGATTTGCAAGGAAGGAACCGATGAGATTTAGGAGGTCTCCGCCCAGCCATCCCAGCAGGAAGTAGATGGAGAGGGCCTGGTCCACGATGCCAGTCTTGCAGGCCTGGTAAAACTGCCTGCAGAGAGGGATTGAAGCACAGACACAGACCATTAACGCCAAGCAGCAGTTCAGCATTACCCCAAAAGCAGCCCGCAGCTTTCCTTTTGCTCCAGGTAGGGGCAGAGCAGTCTGCGATTGCCATCTCCCATTTAGCAAGTGCCTCCTAGCAGGAGGAAATGAAACACCTGGGCACAGATCTATCGCAGCGCCCACTTGGTCGCAGCCCCGGTCACTTGCGACTCACCACGGCACCCCAAACGTGGGCGAAACGGCTGCTTGCCGCCCTTGGCTGGGCCCCTTCTCCCGCCACACGCGGGGAGCAACCCCGGAGCTTGCAGCCAAGGGCCTGGCCCAGCCCTTGCACTCGGGCCCCCGCGACTCTGAGGCCCCCTGCGCTTGAAGCCGGGAGGGAGAAGCTGCACCTACGCCTCTCTAGTGATGAAATAACCCAGCGATGAGCCAAGGCGGAGCAAGGCCCTCCACACCCCCTGCCAGGCTGGGGGCACTTGTTCCGTAACCTGCCCCGCGACACAGCGGCCACCTCTGCTGTGCAGCTACCGCGGCCATAACAGGTGACGAGGCTGTGGGGCCCGGGGCTGCTTCCCCCTCCGCCTCAGCCCCTCGAGCCCGGCCGGGCCCAGCCCGCCGCGTGTGAAAGGGACAGCGGGGCCCCCGGCCGGGGCGACACTCACGGGAAGGAGGCGGCGGCGAAGCAGCCGATGGAGACCAGCCCCAGCACCACGCTGGCCACGTCGCGCCCGTCGCGGGCGCACTCGCTGAACACGTCCCGCACCCAGGCCGAGCCGTCGGGGCAGGCGGAGCCGTTGCCGCCGGCGAAGAGCGCCCAGCGCGCGGCCATGGCCCGCAGGAAAGCGCCGGGGAGCCGCGAGGCGATCCTGCCGCCGCCGCCCGGCTCCGCTTTCAAGCCCTGCCCGCCGCGGCTCCGCCTGTTCCGGCGTGGGGGCGGCTCCCGGGGCGGCCATGGCGATGGCGGCGGCGGCGAAGGCGGCCGGCGTGGTGCGGCCCGGCACGGTGCTGGGCACCATGGAGATGGGGCGGCGCGCGGGGCCCGAGCTGAGCGCCGCGCTGCTGCGCGCCTTCCTGGCCCGCGGCCACCGCCTCCTCGACACCGCCGCCCTGTACGCGGGCGGCAGCTCCGAGCGCATCCTGGGCTCGCTGCTGGCCGCGGGCGGCCCGCCGGGTACGGGGCGAGCGGCCCGGCGCCTCGGGGAAGGGGCTGCCGCGGAGCGGGAAGGGCGCGCGGGACGGTCGCCGCGGAACGGCCGCCCCTCGCCCCGGAGGGCAGGGGCGCAACGGTCGCGCGCGGTCCCGCGGGAAAGGGGGGGTTAACGGTCGTGCCGGGTCCCTGAGGGAGGGGTCGCCGCGTAACGGTCGCCCCTGAGGGGAGCGGGTTGAATGGCCGCCGTGTAACGGTCGCCCCTGCTCCCTGAGGGAGGGGGGTCTAGTGGCCGCCATGTAACGGTCGCCCCTGAGGGAGGGGGGTCTAGTGGCCGCCGTGTAACGGTCGCCCCCGACGGCTGGGGACAGGGAGTGCAACGGTCAGCGCCGCTGCCCGCGGGACGGGGCTGCCGCGCGAGGGCCGAGCCCGGGCACGGGCCCTCCGTGCAGCGGCGCCTTCCCCTCCCCGGCTCGTCCCCACCGCCTTCCTCCCCCTCTCCGCAGTGGAGGTCGCTACCAAGGCCAACCCCTGGGAGGGGACGCTGAAGCCCGACAGCCTCCGCTTGCAGCTGGAGGCGTCTCTGGAGCGGCTGGGGAGGAAGAGCGTGGAGCTCTTCTACCTCCACGCGCCGGACCACGGCACCCCGGTGGAGGAGACGCTGCGGGCCTGCAATGAGCTGCACCAAGAGGTAAGAAAAGGGAGAGGCCGAGCCCGGGCCACCTCTTAACTCCTTCCCACCCCCTTTTTAAACCAGGGCTGCCCATCCGGGCAGGGGTCACAAAAAAATTAAGAAAATCCACAAAGGAACAGAAGGGAAAAGCGAATGCAGCTGACTGCGGAAGGGCAAAACAACTGTTTTGCTTGCTCATGGTGCTGCACTTTGTTCTTGAGGGCTCCTGCAGACGTTAGAACATTTGAACTTTGCTTTCTGCTGTATAACTTCGCTCGATTAAAGTGGTGTTGGGAATGGCTGAAGAAGAGCTCTTTTTCTTGGTCAATGTCTTTTAGACCAGACAAATCCCATTTAAATTACAAGGTGTGAATTAACGTTTGCACTGTGTGTGTACAAGCGTGCTCATTAGGAATGGATTTAAATTCCGTTTTGTTCTTTTACAGGGGAAGTTCAAGGAGCTCGGTCTATCTAACTATGCAGCATGGGAGGTAGCAGAAATCTGTACCATCTGTAAACACAACAATTGGGTGATCCCAACCGTGTACCAGGTGAGGAACGTGGGCACGGTCCGGGTTATTTTTCATGGAGGCTGAGACAAGTCAATGCAAAGATTGTTTCAGGTCAAAGCAGGTTGTGTGTGTTGTTACTGTAGCATCTGTACAGTCACCCTGAGCGGAGGGTCTGGGAGCCCCTCACGTTGGAGCAGACCCTGATGCGCCAGATGTCAACACAGAGCAGGAAGCTGTGTTAGCCTGGGAAGACCTTTCAGGACACACATGTTTAGAAAGTGGAGTGAAGTCATTTCTCAGATAAAGCTGGGTGTGTGTTTGGTGTCTGCGTCAGTAACTCTCTTGATGCGGAACTTTAAATGATTGCTCAATAACACAAAAACTTGGAGAATCTCTTGCTAAGCAGATTTATAACCTTTTATGACCTGAAGTCTCTCTGTTCTGATCCCTTCGGGATAAGAGGGACAGTTGTTAGGCGAGGGTTTGGTGTACCAGTGATGAAGTTGTGGTTCATAGACTGGGACACTCACACATGGTTCAGTGGGAGTTAGTGTGCAGGTATTGACAATTCTGACATTTGGCTGCTACAGATCTGTTGCTTTTTCAGGAACTCATGAAAAGGTTAAACAGATTTGCATTTTCCCAATGCCTTTATTGGGCCATGGGGTCTTAGAACAGCAGGTTTTAATTCTGAGGAGAAATGAAGGTGAGAGGAAAAGCAGAACAAAGCACAGCAAATGCCCTCTTCTCAGCATTAACTAAGCTGTTGCTGACGTGCCCAGCCCAGACTCGGTGTCACTGCTATTCTGTACCTAGGCACCATCCTGTAAGTGGACATAAGTCATGACTTACTAGCCAGGATTTGTTCCAGGAGGCCTGAAGTTATTCTGTGCAAATCACCACTGTTATGAACAGGCGTTTGAAGTTCTCTGTCTCCTTCCCATTTCTGGCAGGGCATGTACAATGCAACCACTCGCCAGGTGGAGACGGAGCTGTTTCCTTGCCTGAGATACTTCGGTTTGCGGTTCTACGCCTACAACCCGCTGGCTGGTATGGGGAGCAAGGGGTGAGGGTGGGGAGCTGCACGCGGGGTTGAGGGTGGCAGGGCCATGGCCACGGAACACCAAAAAGACGCGTTCCAATCCATGAATTGGAACAGCCACGTTTGGTCTGTTGCTCCCTTGGCCTGCAGGCTGGTGTGCTGGACAGAGTCTGCATGTGGAGCTGAGGGTGGTTGTGGAGACTGGGACTAAAATTCCTGAAAAGCAGGCTCTGGAAGAGCCAGCCCAGCACTGATGCGTGGCTGACCCTTTGCAGGAGGACTGCTGACAGGCAAGTACAAGTACGAGGACAAAGATACAAGCCAGCCTGCTGGAAGGTTTTTTGGGAATGACTGGGCTGAGATCTACAGGGACAGGTATGACTTCCGTTAATGGAAGAGCAGCGAGATGGAGCAGGGATGGCTACTACACAACTTAATAATTGTCTGGGAAGCAGCAGCATTGGCCACAGTTTCTCCAGGGATCATGGGTGCAGGCTCTGCATCCTCCCCAGGGTGCTGCAGGGGTTTGCGTAACAAACTGGGGACAGAGCATCTTCCTCCTTCTGAAGGTGTTTAGGGCGATGGTTTGTTTGAGCTTTGTGGAGTGGCTTTTAGGCTTGGCTTCCTCCCAACTTACTGTCCTTGAGACTTTCTGAAAGCCTTTCCTACTTGCTTGGAATATAGATGTACAATCCGTTTGAGGAAAATGGAGGTCTCGGAGTCAGTAACATTCATTTCTCTTGAAGATACTGGAAAAAGCACCATTTTGAAGCAATTGCCCTCGTAGAAAGGGCTGTAAAGGATGCTTATGGCTCCAGTCCCCCCAGCCTGACCTCCGCCGCTTTGCGTTGGGTATACAACCACTCTGAACTTCAGGTAGGAGCTGACACTGCTGTACGCGGCCGTCTCGAAAGAAACGTTTCAAGAGCGGCCTGTGCTGGCGCAGGAGGCGACTTGGGATTTCTTTCACGATGGGCAATTTCTCTTACCCCTTGGCAGGGCTCCCTCGGAGATGCGGTGATCCTTGGCATGTCCAACTTGGAGCAGCTGGAGCAGAATCTGAACTGCAGCGAAGAGGGTCCCCTGCACCCAGCCGTGGTGGAGGCGTTCGACAAAGCCTGGAACCTCACGGCGCATGACTGCCCCAGCTACTTCCGCTAGAAACTGGGGCAGGGAAGAGCAAGCTGGCGCCTAGGGGTTATCCAGGCAGCTCTGCCGGAGTCTCACACACACGTCCCAAGTCTCCTGGAGAGGAGAGGTCCTTATCTCCCCTGCTCTCTGCTCCAAACCAATAGGTTGTGATTTTCCCTGAATGAAGCCCATGGGATCAGCCATTCCCACACCTGCACTAACACCGTCAGCGCTTGTGCCGGCCGTGCCTTAAGTCTGTCTGCCCTCGTGCACCTTCCCCTCTGCGCGGTGTGCGTCATGATTTAAAGATGCCCGTGCTAGTGGGAAGAAACCATGTAACTGGGCGAAGGCCATGGTTTTCCAGCTCTCCTTCCAGGTGTTACGGTACCTTAAATTTTAAATAATTAAGTATACAAATAAATCTCTAACGCAGACCTTCTGAGCTGTAGCCTGGCTTATGCTTTATGTTGACACAGCTCAGTGCAACTCTAGAAGATCAGAGCCAGCAGTACTCAAGCAATAACAAGTAGCAGCAACAACAATCGTAAGTTTTATATATAGTTTTATATAAAAAACAAAATTAGATCATCTTTTATGGAAAGCGCATTTGAGTTGGTTGCCTTGGCTGCCTGCTGCAGGCAGAGAAGGAAAACACATTTTTGTCTCTGACATACTTAAAACTGTCCTGTATCCAAAGACAGGGACTGCCACTAGTCTTCGCTGCTGTTGTTCTCCTCCTCCTCCTCCTCTTCCACCGCCTCCGGCTCTCCTTCCAGCTCCTCAAAGTCTCCTGTCTCAGAGTTCCACAGGAATTTGATGGTCACTTTGAACTCCGCCATCTCGTAGCCAAAGAGTTTCTAGGAAAGGAGACACAGATCCATCATTCCCACTTAGCCGTCTCTGCGGCAAGCCAAACTAAAACACTTCCAACACACAACTCCCCCAGGAGCAAGCAGGAAAGTAGCAGTTAGATATAAAAGTAAAGGAACTCTGACTGTGGACGCTTGGGGCTAAGACTCGGCAATGAATTCAGGTCTGTTCCCATTTAACTCCCTTCTGCTTCATCTCATGAGCTCCCTGTACAAGTTCTACCTAAGGCAGCTTCAGGAAATGCGGTGCAGAACAGTCTCTTTCTCTGACGTAACAGCACGGGGTTGCTCATTACACCCAGTGTTGCTGTTGAAGAAACACTGAAGCAGGGGAACTCACCAGGACACGAGCTTGTTCGGGCGTCAGCACATCCCCTTCTTTGCAGACCTCGTAATCGGAAAGCAGCGTCACCACCCCTGCCGGAGCCAAAGGGAGAGGGCAGCCTCAAGGGAAGCGTTTGGGGCCACTGGGTCAGAGCTTCCCGCTGGCCCCACTTCCCTGTCCCGCCTGGCGCTGCATGCCAAGACTATCTATTTTCAAATACCATCCTCCAGTTCTACCTTAACATTTAACCATCTTAAAAACAGTTAAATCATCTGTGCAGACTTAAGATAGAAAAAACTTTTGGCAACTCGCAGCACAAGTTCCTAAAGGGAAATCTTAAATTAAAAGTTCAAAGAGGAATTGCGTTTCCACGGCCGCTTCACCCACCTTTCTTGAGAGCCGTCGGCAGCCCCAGCTGCCGGAGCTGCGGCTCCATGGAGTGCGGAAACTGCTCCAAGGGCCCCGTGTCCAGGCTCACCGTGTACGTCGCCTTGTTCCCCGCGCGGGCAAAATCCACCTCTCTGAACTGCGAGAACCACCTGCGAGAAGGGCCAGCCCCTGAGAGCGCCGGCCACAGAACGGGGGAAAAACAAGGGAAAACCGCGCCGGGGCAGCGCGTACTCACTCGTTCACCTCGTCCTTGGTGCGGTCGGTGAACAGGAGACCGACTTCACCCCGCAGGCGCTTGCTGACCTGCGGGACAGGACCGCGCAGAGGGCTGTGGATTTCTGCCCGTCACCACGGACGCGCTCAAATCCCCTCACAAACAAACTGCCGGTTTGGCTGTCTGGGGACTTCTGCGCCCCAACAGTCCCGCGCGAAACCCCGGCAAGGAGAGCGCCCGTCCGCCCGCACCTCGTGCAGGTTCTCCCTGTACTCGCTGGCCGGCTCCCGTCCCAGCGCCACCATCATCACCTTGTTCTTCCCGAAGAAGATCCTGCAGGGAGCGAAGGCTCAGAGGGGCTGCCCGCCGTCCGCCACCGTTCCCGTCCCCGGCGCCCTCCCGCTCACCGGCTGTGCTTCCAGGCGCTCCGCACGCCCTTCAGCTTGTCGTTGCGCATATTGGCCACGGAGAAGACGAAGAGGTGCCGGAACGTGTCCACGCATTGCCGCAGCTGCGCGGCAGCCCCGGTCAGCGCGGGGCCGCGCCGCGCCGCGCCGATGGCGGCGCTGCGGGAGGCCGGGCCGCGGCCGCGCACTCACCTCGCTGATAAGCGCCTGCTTGGCCTCCAGCCCCTTCCTGGGCGTGCGCGTGAGCGACACTGCGGGGAGCGGGGCGCGTTACCGGGGCGGCCCCGCCGCGGCGGGACGGGACGGGACGAGGGGGGCGGACGCTCACTCACCTTTGCGGTCCCGCTTCGACTTCGGCATGGCCGCGAGGACCCCGCCGCGCCGCGCGGGCTGCTGGGAGCGCTCCCGTGCGCCCGCCGCGCTGCCTGCTGCGGGGCGGCG
>JAYECN010802471.1:0-43553 GCA_035222435.1 Microcambeva ribeirae | reverse complement strand
GGGCGGCCGTGCCGGCTCCCGGCCCTGCAGCCCGCGAGGCCGGTGCCCCCGCGGCAGCCGAGCACAGCCGGAGGTGATTTTCTCGGCAGCTGTGAGGCAGCACCGGGAAAGGGCGGCTTGAGAGCCTCCGCGGGGCAACGCGCCCGGGATTTCCCTCCTGTTGCGCACAGGTCCAGGCGCTGTGTGCGCCATGCGGACCAGCTTGTCGCCGCGAAGACCACGCTCGACCCTGCGCGTTCAGGTGATGAAGGCTACAGCCCGGACCCTGCAACGGAGGACGTGCCCCGGCACACGGGAGGACAGGCCGGGGCCGCGGAGCTCCGAGGGAGCACCTGCGGGGACGCCAGGATGCTCCAGCGTTGGCCAACGCCAAGTGCAGCATCTCAGACACTTCCTCAAAGTGAGGAATAGGATGGAGGAAACAACCGGGGCTCGAGGGTGGAAGGAGACAGGCAGAAAGCCCTGGCAAAGGGAAGGGAGCTGTGGGACGGCGTGCCAGAAGCTGGGACAACTTCGGGCTGGAGCCAGAGACCAAGGGGCAGCGAGGAGGCCCCACGTGTCCCAGGGAGCCCAATGCCACCGGTGGCCACCTCCACCCCCGTCCTCCTGCTGCCGCTGCCGAGCAGCTGCCGGGACGGGGCCGGAGCGGAGCCACATCTCCAATTAAGGACAGGACCCGACTTCCCTCCCGGGCAGCGCAACGCCTGGAAACGGGGCTAATCCAAACACGGCCGCGGCGAGACGCGTTAACCGCCTCGGCCCCCGGCGCTCCGGGAATTGCTTTTATTAGCAGCGTATATAAGGACAGCATCATTTCTTGCCCCACTTCAAGCAACGGCGCCCGGAGACGTCCCAGCCGTGCGGGCCGGAGCCGGCAGCCACTGGCTGTCCGGGCTCCGCGAGGAGCCGGCGAGGAAGGCTCCGGCGAGGAAGGCTCCCGCGCCGAGAGGGCAGTGCCCTGCCGTGCTTCCTCCCCCGCCCTCCGCTTCCGGTGCTCCCTTTTCCTCCTCTTCTCTCCCTTCTCGCCACCCTTCCTCCCCGCGCGGCCCTCCTGCCCTTTCCTTGCAGCGCATCAGGCCGGCCGGGCTGCCCCGGCCCGACCCAGGCGCCCAACGCGGAGCACGGCGGCTCCGGGTCCCCCCCGGAGCCATCCTGCCAGGAAAACAGCATCCGCGGCTGCCTCAACAGCTGGGATCCGTTAGGAATTTGCAGAGGAAGCAGCCTTCAGAGCCCAGATAAAATTAGGCTGGGCAGGGGAGGGGAGAGCAGCAATGCAGGGAGGATGCAATTCCCCCTTCCTTCCCCACTGCGGAGGAAAAAAAATAACTCCCAGCCCTCTGTTTTTTTCCAGAATCGGGGCTGGGAAGCGTGTGCCTCGGGGCCACGGAAACCATGGCGACGGCGGCGGCTCGCGCTTTAAAAAATTCATAGTTTAATGCAAGGGATTTCGAGGCTTCAAAAGTTCTGCAGAACGGGGTGTCCCTCTGCAGGGGCAGGGCTGTGAGGAGGGGGGACTCGGCCTCCCCGCTTCCCTCTCCTGGGTGCCAATGTGCACCTAAACGAAAGCCCCTGCCCCAAATGAACCCTGGGTGCCGGCACCGCTGCCGACCGGGGCCGGGCAAAGCCCGTTGAGCCCGATGCTGCGGCTGCTGCCTTGGCCCAGGAGGTGGGAACGGGCCCCGGAGCGGTGGGCAGATGGACGAGTTGCACCTGCGGGCACCGTGCAAGGCGCGGAGAGGAGGAGGGACGATCAACAAGAGGTTGGACGGGGAGCTCTTGCATCCAGAATGGCATCTGCTGGACCCTGGGAACATCACCGAGTCCTTCAGCAGGGCGGTTCTGGAGCTGGAAGCTCTCCCTGGATGGCCACGCTGCTTGCCCAAGCCACGGGCAGCACCAGGAGCGCAACGTGAGCAGGAGCAGGACTCGTGCCAGCTCCCTCCTCCTTGGCGCATTTTTTGGACTTCTTGATGTCCTGACACTGAAGCCCTTGGGCTCCTCACAGCTTAAGCCTGTCTCTCTAAGATGTCAGGTCAACTAGGAACAAGAGCGTCGGATCAAAGCGAGCTCATCACCGGGACTAGCGAGCGCATTTTTGGAAGGCCTAGTTTATGGTGCAAGCGCCGAGCTCAGCTGCGAGAGGCAGAACTTCCTCCCCGCTCGGCATTACGCGCAGCCCCCTCCGCTGAGCAGGTAACGCAGCAGTGGGGAAGGATCCACCCTGCTCCCCCGGGGCTCTCCGGGTGTTTCCAGGCCGGCCGGAGCGCAGCAGCCTGTGCGCGGGATGCGCTCCGGGCCGCCCGCTCGGGAGAAGCCCCAGACGGCCTCGGAGACGGCGTCGCTCGCGGAGGGGAAGGTGCGGAGTGTGTCAGTGCAAACAAGAAAACCCTCCCACGGAGCGTCTGCTCCGGAGAAGCCATGAACATGACGAGCGCCGAACGCGCCTCCTCCGGAGCGCGCTCCGCAGGGATCCCCGGAGCGCAGCGCAGCACACGGAGATCCCCAGGAGGAGCGCGGCGGCTCCTCGCCTCCGCAGGTCCCAACCTCTGCAAACACCCCTGCGGCAGCCAAGACAAGGCTACAGGGCCGGCCGCTTCCAAACCCCAGGGAGGGTTTGCATCGGCGCTGACCCCGCGTTTGTATCTTGAGCCGTTCATGAAACTCGGAGCAGCCGAGTCCTTCGGACGCTCCCAATCGTCAGGCTTGACTGGAACCAGCACAGCCGAGGGTTACTCATAGGAAGGAGAAGGACGAAGAACCCCACAGTGCGATTGCATAATCCCTGCTTGCTACAGAAAGCAGGCTAAACCCAGCCTGCCCGCACGCTTAATGTGCTTGTATCTGCTTGCTCCCCCAGCGACGGCTCAGCCGTGCTCAGGTCACGCTCTGGCAGGCCGAGAACGGCAACCGGCGCGGACGGAGTCGTGCTCAAACCTGCTTCGCTTCGGCTCGCCCGTAACGAGCAGCTGCACGAGCGCAGCCCTTGCAGGGACACGGCTGAAGGGAAAGGGAGCTCGGCGCGGGTGCGCGGCTGCCCTGAATCCTCCGCACGGAGGAAAAGGGGGATTAAGGTTACAACCGAAATAGCTTCGGTGAGGTGCTCTACTTTGCTCCGTGCCGAGCTCTCCGGAGAGCGCCCCGTTCCCAAAAAAAACGCCTTCCCGCTTGCACGCGCGGGGCCGCAGCGGGAAAGCGGCGCGTCCCGGCGCAGCGCGGTCGGCCCCGCGGGGCATGGTGGCCTTGGTGGCAGCGCGCGGAGGGCATCGTGGCCTCGCTCCGCAGAGGCGGCCTGCGCTCCTGTGCCCGTCCCGCCGCACGCCGAGAAGGATGCCGAGTGCGTGGAGGCCGTGCAGCCGCTGTGTGTCGCGAGGACTGGAAGGAGCTGAAGGTACTGGGGGGCCAAAGCCAAGCACCAGCCGAGAAGCTCCTGGGTGCTGGTGAAAGCCCTCGAGGGAGTATCTCTGCAAGCAGTAGCAGAAACACAGGGAGTGCCAAGCTCATGCCTGGTTTATCACTAACAGAGCGCCCTTCCAAGACGCCATCCTTATTTTACAGCGCAGATACCTTCCGTCACTCACGTGATGAGCAAAAGAGCCACAGCTCTGTGCAGAATAGCGGGGGGAAACGGCACTATACTGAGGAGAAGACAGGATTTCATCAGCGACACCAGGCCAGAAGACGATCAGCTGCTAATATCCTCTCAGATGGAAGCCAAAAGATACCTAAATCTGGAAACTTCAGGGCTCACTCAGCCCCAGACAGCCCTGGACCCTGAGGACAGCTGTAACACAGACGAATGTGACGGTGGTGCCACCGGGCTCTCCGATGCGGTCGCTGAGAGGAGGGACGGCAATAGCGGCTCCCAACAGCGGCCGGTGGCCTCTCCCACGTTTAAGGAAAGCTCATTGCCTTGCGAGCCCGGCTGCCGCTGCAGGTGACGGCACTTGCAGCGCTCGCCCAGCTTCCCGGCACGGGCAGGAGGAGCCGCTGCAGACGCACGTGCCTGCAACCCTGGCTCCAAACCAGCCGCCCAGGCGAGCCGAGGTGGCTCCCGCGCGACCGGGCTCTCCAGAGCACCCGCCTGAGCCCAAAGGGACACTGGAAGCAGCGCTGCCGTCGACACGCGGCGACGGCGGCTTCGCGGTGCCAGGCGCTGCTGCGAGATGCTCCACCAACCCTTATCTCTTCTTAAGGGGAAGAAGGGCAGGGGGATGGGAGACGCGTAAAGCAAGAGCAGCTCTCAGAAGCTCCTTCCTTTGAGACGTACACTTCCCTTTCAGGCTGACAGCTGTGGCCTAATTTTCAGGAAAACTGACAAGCGTCTTATTTCCACCCCTATCATTTCTTTTCATTGCAAATAAAAGAGGTTAAAGGAGCGGGCTCTGAGCTCTGACAGCAAGAGCCGAGCGAGGCGGCTCCAGCCCGGGGCGTGCGCAGCTTGGAGAGCAGCGGGAGCCGACCCCATCGCTCGGAGGAGAGCCGAACGCCGCTCGCTCCGTGCCCGCCGGAGCCGCGGGCCGCAGGCAGGAGGAGGGTTGGATGGCATCGACCGCGGGCGCTGCCCCCGAGCGCTGCAGGAGAGGAGCTCGGTGGAGCGGGACCGCACGTCGCTCTCCCTTGCTTAGCTTCAGCAACGGGCAGTTCCAATTCGGCGCCATCCTCCTCCTCCTCTCCCACCCAGCTCCATAGCCCCTGGTTGCATTTGCGAGATTCCTGGCCGGCAAAGGGGAGGGAGGTCCCGAGCCCCTGGCACTGCCCGCGCGGGCATCGCTGCGGCCGAGACACTGTCTGCAAACTCCTTTCCTTACCCAGCCTGCCAAAGGGGAATTGCCCCAGGTTGTAGAGCACTCATTCAATCATCGCAATCCCTCCCACGTTCAGCGGCCAGGGAAGCTTTGCTTTTCCATTCCTGTCCCCGGCACCAAGAGGCGCCTTCTCCCCACGGGCCATTCGGCCTTGCCACGGAAACCTGGGCGGAGGGGTCTCCTGCCAGTCTTGCTTAAGGTCTCATCACATCAACGGCAACGCCGAGAGCGCCTGAGCGCCCGCCTGCGTCCTGCGGGGCCGGAGCAGAGCGGAGCATCCCATTCCCGGCACTAATCCGCGCCTGGCTCTGGGGGAAGGGAGCGCAGGAGCAGCAGGAGGGGGGAGACACAGGTCGGGCGCTGGAGCAAATCTAAGGGAGGAGAAAAATGAGGTATCCGGGATTAAACCGGGCTCCGGGGAAGCGCGGGTTCCGCAGCCCAGGTGCAGCTCTTCCTACGGGCAGCTCCAAGCAAGGCGGGTCCCGGAGCTGCTCCGGGGCAGGTAGGACGCTTAACTCATTCCCGCTTCCCGCTGGGAAGCTCCCTCGGCAGACGCTCTGGTCAAGACATGGCCGTGGGCTGGGGTTGCCATCAGGCTGCTGCGCAAGGGCTTCCGAACCCCGCACGGGCTCCGAGGCACCGCAGAGGAGCCGGGAGAGCCAAACACGGAAGCGCTGCAGCCGATGTCCTGCGGGATCTCTCTCCTGGAGGGCTCGAGGGCTGCCACATCCAGGGTTGGGCCTTTGAAGAGCTCCTGAAGCCCACGCGGGATATAACCCACCAAAGATGCACATCCAGAATGGTGGAGCTCCCTCTAAGGCCAAGAGGAGCCATCCAAGGCATTCTCCGAGGCAGGGAGAGGAGCTCCTGGGGACAGGCAGGGTCTGGAGAGCCGCACAAGGAAACGGGTTCGGGGGGAGAGACGAGAGGAGAAGGAGAGCGACGCAGGGTCGGTCTGCGCCGACGCGCCGGCCGGCAACGCAAGGCCGAGGCGAAGAGCAAACGGCTGCGAAAGCACCTGCTTCTCCATGAGCAATCCCGGCGGGAGGCAGCTCCGGCCGGAGGCAGCGCGACGCGCCCTTACGTAAGGCCGGCCCGCGGGGAGCCGACCCACATAGCGGGGGCCAGGGCGCCCAACCAGCGGCGCCGGGACCCTCGGCGAGCGGACGGCGACGGCCGGGGGCTTCGGCCCCCGCGCGCTGCCTCTCCCAAGCCGGCGGCCTCGGCTCCCTTCTCGTTCTGAGGATGCTGTTCCAGGGCATCCCCTGCCTCCCTGCAGCACCAGCCTGGGGGCTCCGGAGGCAAGCGAGCGCTGCCTTCCGTTTCCAAAGCGGGAGCGAAAGGGGAGAAACAAACACACAAAACAAACAAAATCCCAGGGCTTTCTCCGCTTACTCCGTTCCGCAGGGTGACAAGGGAGGGGGGGGAAGAGCACAGTTCATTAAAGCAAAAGGGCAGGCGGCCAGAGAGCATCCTGGCAGGCAGCGCCGTGGATTTTCGCAGCCTCGTTGCCTCCCGACACAGAAGCTCCCCTTGTAGCGCTCACAGCTGCTTGGACGGCGCCCGAGTTCAGATCTCCGCTGAGCAAAAGCCCTCGATTCCCCTTTTTCTATTTTTTTCTCCCTCCTTTCTTTTTTTTTTTTTGCGCTTTGCCGAGCGGGACCCTTCGGGCCAAAAAAACAAGCCCCGGTTTTGTTGCGCGCGCACGGCCCCCCCTGCTCCCGCTCCGCCGCGGCCGTCCGCGCTCTTCCTCCCGCGTTTGGGGAGGAAACGCCGCGTCGGGCCCGGCCCCGCGGCTCGGCGGCCCCGAGGGCAGAGATGTCCCCTGCCACCACGAGAGAGGGGCCGCCGGCGCCGAGGGGAGGCTTCGCCCCGCCGAGCGCTCCGGTGCCGCTCGCTGCCTCTTCGCCTGCCTCCGGACGCGCGGGCCTTGGCGGAGCCGCTCCTCCCGGCCGGCGTTCCTGCCTGCAGGACGCCTGCGTGGATCCCAGCAGACATGTGATGCTTTGGAAGCTCCTCTGCATTTTTGTGCTGCTCCCAAGCCATAATCAGGAGGCCTGGAGCCGAGCGCGGATGTTTTCTTCTTGCTCAAGGGCTCCGTGGAGCCCAGGGCTCCTTCCCTGCCACGTTCCAGCTAGGGCAGAGAGGCCGAAAGGGCCTCGTGAGCAGCGAGGCTGGAAGGCCTCCGGGCTGTGCAGGGAGGTGAGAGGCAGCACTTAGGAAACTGCCACGGCGGGACGAGAGCTCCGGCCTCCGCGCGCGCTCCGGAGGCACACGAACGTGGGCAGGAGGGAAGCGGCAGCGCGTGGGGTTCCACGTGGCGTTTTCTAAGGGCCCTCTGGCCTTGAGCCTAAAAAGAGTCGCAAGTCGTAATGAGAGACTGAGCCCCCTAGGAAACGCTCGTCTCCGGAGAGGCACAAAACTCACTCCGGGCAAAGATACCCTTGGAAGGGACCTTGAAGCCAGGCTTCTTTGGGGCGTAGGGAGCTTGAAAGGGCTTTGCACCCCAGGAGAGCGTCCTGTGCAAATAACCATCCCTTCTCCGGAGGATTCTGCATGACGACTACCCCGGCTCCCTCGCCACGGCAGCGCGGCTCCTTGCACAAAGAGGGTCTCTCTGCTAAGTGTTTACGAGGCCCCGGAGTCAAGTGAGCGCTAAGCAGCTTTGGAGAGCCTTCAAGAGCCCTTTCCCGGATGCTCCGCTTCCCTTCCTCTCCTCCACCGCGTGGGCAGATGCCTGGGCACAGCTGGGGATCGTCTCCCACTCACGCTCCTCGAGCGCCCGCGCTGCCACCGGGGCCTCGAGGATGCAGCAGAAGGGGGACCCCGGCCCCGGGGCTCCGCCAGCGGACGCCCACGAGCGCGGGCCGGGCTGCAAAATCGGCCGCCTCCGCCGCGGAGCCTCCGTGTGACCCGTGGCCGCTGCCCAGCCCGGGCGGCGCTGGCACCACGACAGGGAAAACTGCTGCGCTGTGTTTTAAAGCCCTGTCCCACATTTCCTTTTCCACTAAGCACTAATCCCTTGCCTGGAAATAATTGCCTAAACCTAACGGGGTTTATTTTCCCTCGCCGCCGCTCCGACCTGGATAAGCAGCGAGCTGCCAAGCGGCAGGTCGGTGGAGCTTCCTTATTGCCCGGCCTTGGAAAGGGAAGCGGCAGTTTGGGAAACGAGGGGCACACAGGGAGCAGAGCCGCTTGGAGCGGCCAGCGCCGAGGATCGCGCCCGAACACGGCCCGTCCGGGTATTTCCTTTGCGCTCTCCAGGCAATGCCGAAAAATCACCGGCTTCTCCCAAGTCAAACATGGGGCTGGCTCCTCACCCCGCCGCTGTAACAGCCAACGCGCCTGCGGACAGCGGGGAGAGATACTGCAGCAAAACACATATGGCTCCAGTTTGGAAAGTGCCTAAAAATAGCGCCACGAGGCTCCCACATTAAGTAGGTCTCGCTGGCAGTGGATCAATCTTTTCCAGAGAGGCTCGGAAAAGTTTTCCCTGCTCTATTCCCGCCTGGAGTTCCCGGCGGCGGCAGAGATGGAGTTAACACGGGCGCTTTAGTGCTCTTCGTTAGGTTTCAGAGTTAGTCACGAGCGCCCCGGGGCCGGGCTCATCCAGCCCCGCTGCCCTGGCCTCGCACCAAGGCAGGCCTGGATCAGCGACACGCACGCCACAACGTGACCGATTCGCACAGAGGCTCCAGGCGGGATTTTTTGCGCTAAGCTGGGTTTTTTTTTTTTGCAATTCTGGTGCTCTGAGTCACCTCTTGCCGAGCTGCCCCGGTGACACCGCCGGCTACGGGACCGGCCCAGCCTGCCTGGGTAGCCGAGGGCTTCTGCTGGGGCCGGAGGGAAGAATTTGAGATGATTGCGATACGAGAAACCCTTCAAACTTTTCAACGTGACACTGTCCAGGCTCGTTGTGCTGACCAGACCCAGCTGCTCGGCCTCTGTAGTGAAATCTAGGGCCACTTGGCCTCTCCAAGGCCTCTCGTCCAAACCACAGTCGGTGCTCCCGTGTTGCAGACTCCAGGGGGAAACACTAAAAGTGGGATTTTTTTCCCCTCTCCTGTCCTTAGATGCCCAAGTGATTGAACCCAACGTTTCCAGACTCTTAAGAGAAGACCAAAATCCTATCCCAAGCTAGATTCTGGCAGGGGAATTAGTTTTTTTCAATGAATCTTTGGGTTAAGGCACCGAATTTTTATACAAGGCGGCGGCAGGGGGGAATCTCCTACCCCTCTTGCACCACGGACCCAACAGCTGCTGCAATCCTACCCGGCCGCGCTTTTCAGGACCACTCCAAGGCCGCCCAGAGGCACAAACTGTTGCAGGGAGCAGAACCCGGGATGCCTGGCTAACGCAAAGTGGCTACAACCAAGTCGGACTTGGCTGATTTGGAGACTGAACATGCTCTGCTTCCAGATCCTGGATCTCTGAGCTGGTGGAGTGGTTAATCCCTCACTTGGGACCCTGGCACCTGCCTTTGCAGAGGCAGCTGATTTCTTCCACGCGCTTCATGCTCTTTCAGCATATTTCGATGCCACCGTGCTGAAAGCAAGGAAGGAAAAATACAGAGTCCACCCCCCACCCCACCCCCAGATTCCTAACTGACATATATACATATATTTTTTTTTTGCCTTGACCGTTAAGTCAATTATTTCTGAGCTGAAGAATTTGCATCCCTTGCCCCAGATTTCACTGCGTACAAGATTACGTTCTGCCAGCTGTCCCAAAGTTTGCTTTTCCTGCATCTACCACCTAATCACAACTCCTTAAAAAACCAGAAGCAAAACCTGGGCAAGACACCGAGCTGTTGGACTCCCTGTCCCGTCCTCCCCTTGCTTTCTCTTCCAAGTGAGCAACGTGGCCTCTGGCTACCCAACTGCATGACCCTGGGAAACAAAATACCTGGACGAGGGGCTTCCATGGGGCCAACGTCACGTGCCCGACACCAGTCACGCTTGTTTGCTGCACCCTGACCTGACCTGGCTTAAAGGAATCAGTTGACTTGGCACTCCGAGCCCAAGCCCGTCTTCATGCTCCAGCTGGTCTGTTTGTGTCTTAACGAAACGGGATCTGACAACACTATTTAATAAGGAGATACTTTGCCCCAGGGCACAAGAGCAAAAAATATGGTGTTTCAACATGCGAAGGGCAAGTCTGTTTGCTCTAAAAACGTCAGCCCCGACTACCAGCAAGCCAAGGAGACTTGCAGGAATGGTCTTGGCTCCTGGCAATCCAGGAGAGCTCAGTGCTCGCTTGGACTGCTCGAGCCCTTCGTGCCCGGCCCGCATGGCCCGAAGGCGCTTGAGGGTTTTGGCAAAGCTCGGAGAGGAGCCGGGCGCTCTGACCTGATGATGAAGGCTCCTCTCGTCTCCAGGAGCTTCCGCTCGCTGCTGAATCTCTTGAGCAGGTTGATCATGAACTTGTAGAAGTAGGAGTTCATGGTGGGGGTGGAGGGGGAGCACTCCATGCCTTTGGTACCTGCAGAGGAGACAGCGAGTTACAGGGGCAGCACCGCGAACGCCCAGAGAGCAGCCCCCCAAAACGCACTGAACGGATCAGGGAAGGGGCACGAAGGCCGGGTCTCGGAGCCTTGGATAACAGCATCTGGAGGCACCACATCAGCCCCGTCAATAGCGACTCCCATACCCCGGATACCTCACTTAACGTTCTTCCCCCCAAAAAAACAAATTGTTTGTGAACAGCGGGAGCCTTTAATTCAAGTACCTGCCGTGAGCAGGCTGCCCATTAAAAACGGAGTGGAGCGGCCAGAGCTCTGGTTGATGGCGAAGTGCCGGGCCCGCTCCGTGACGGCTGGAGCCAGGCCCGCGTCGCAGCCCCGAAGAGCACGCGCGGGGCATGGCGAGGGTGGAAGAAGCCACCGTTTAGACCCCGACCTGCCCCAAAGGAACTGCTGCCTCTTTCCCACTGGATCCGAGGAGTCGGTTTCCCTTCTGGGGCATCCGAGACCCCAGCCTGTGCTTTCAAACTGCCCTCTTCCAGCCCTCTGGGCTGCAGGTGAGGTGATCTGGACAAAAATATTATGTTAGCGAGACAAGATGTGTCAAAACAAAGCTGCAAATGCTGCAACCAGCTCCCGAAAAGACGGACCCACTTCTGAGATCAGATCCAGGTTGCAATCCGCAGGGTTGCCCGGCGCCGGACTCCCACGCGCTCTGCTCCTTCCTCTGCATGGCAGCTGGGGGCCATCCCGGAGCATCCTGGGGACGCCCGTCGGAGGCACCCGGCTCCCGGGCACGGCGCGGACGCAGCCTGCGCTACTAGCGGGCAGAAGCCATGAGATCAATAAGCAACTGGCTGTGCCAAGTAGCCCAGCGATGAGAATTAGAGCAAATTTCAAAGTACCACGGGAGGTACCGGTTTAGCCCACGCTGGTCCGGCCGGCACACGCCTGTTCCTTCAGCAAGCCCCGCTTCCCTGCCCACCTAAGGCGCCAGTGCCTCCCTCCAGAGCATTCCCAGCGGAGCGTGTCCCGAGCTCCCGAGCAGCATCCTGGTGCGTCCCGCCAGGGCAGCCCAGCGTCACCCGCAGCCCTCGCTAAGCCCGCTGGTGCGACCTGCCGCCTCCGAGCGCCGAGGCGGTGACGAGCTCCGCTCCGGAGCGTCGCGGCGCAGCGCGCGAGACAGGCTGGGAGAAGTGTTAGGAAAACTGTGGCTCAATTAATTGGAGTTTGCGCCTCCCCCTTTCCCCGAAAGCGACACTTTGCAGCTCCGTAACCCGCCAGCTCGGCTGCTAACGCGCCAGAACCGCAAGCAGGGCTGCGGAAACGCCGTGGCGTGGCTCGCTTTTTCCTTTCCTTTTTTTTTATTCCTATGGAGGAGCGAGACAGGAGAGGAAAGATCCCTACTCTGGGAAACGACAAAGTCAACCCTGCGTCTCAGCTGTCACAGGCACAAGGGGGAACGTGGGGCCCGTCACAGCAGTGCCACCGAGCACGGGCACGGCGCGTGGTCCCAGCTCCCTCCTCTTGGGCGCATTGGGGGTCTCCAGGGTAGACACACCAGCACATCCCAAGTCATTTTTCTTCCCCCTTTCTGGAGCTGTCCAGGGGGTGGACAGAGCTGCTGCTCTCCAAGACCTACCAGAGCCTTTGAGCTCCCTTTGCCATCTCTCCTGGTCAAGACAAAAAAGCTCCTTTCCATGTGATGGACCCAAGGTACCCCCTTAGCACCTAGAGCATCTGCTCCATCCTGGCAGATCCGTGTTTCCAAGGGAAGCGCCGCAGCCTGTGGCAGAGCCAGGAACCCTAATGGGCTTTTCCAATCGCCTGGGCCAGCCTCAGCTTCCCACTTGGATGGCAGCTCCGGCAGCCTCTCCCTCACCGCCTGCAGTCCGCGCCACCGGTGCGCTCCGATCGCTCCGGCGCCCGCATCGTAAATCAAGAGAGACAGGCAATTAGGAACCTAGATTAAGGCCCTTATAAATATATATTGCAGCGCTGCCCGGAGCAGCCAGGCCATCCGCCGCAGGCAGCCTCGAAATCCGCAGCGCTGAGGACGGCGGCGGGAGAGGTCGGCCTTGCCCTAACGGCAGCACCGCAGGCAGCATCGCGGGTGCCCAGTGCCATTCCCGCTCCCGGGAAGAAATTCCTTCGGCTCTGGCACATGCTCCGGGGCCGGAGCGGGCCGGGCGTGCTGGGCACGTGGAGCCTGGGCGCTGGCACGTGTTGCTAAGTGAAACCCAACGTGGGGACACGGGAATCTGCCGCGCGTCTCCCCCCGGCAGCCTTTCCCCAGGATGTTTTGAATTTTGGCTTTTGCAAAAGCCGCCGCGGAGGAACCTCACCGAGCGGGCTAAAAATAGAAACCTATTCAAGAAAAAGCAAAAAAAAGACAGAACTGAAATAAATAAAAACCAGTGCAAGCCGTAGTTAGAAACAGATGCAAACGTGTCGGCCGCTCAGCTGGGCTCCGAGCAGCGTCCGCGCTCCCTGCTCCGCTAGAACTCCGGGCCGCGCGCGCGCTCGGGGCAGCACCGTGCGGATGCACCGACGCCGCTCCCCGTCGCGCCCTGGAGACCTGCCCGTCCGAGGGCATCGGGGCGAGGCGGGAGAACGGCGGTGCCCCCGGCGTGAAGGTCGGAGCAGGGAAAGGCGTGGATGCGTTTCCACGGCCTTTGCTGCACGGATCCTCTGCATCTCCCTGAGCACAATCCAGATCAGGCAAAAAGCCCGGGAATCTGGATAAGGCAAAGAAACCAGGGCACAGAGCTTGAGAAGGGCCAGCTGCATCCCGGGCTTGGCCACTACATCGTGTCAGGGACACTGTCTTCATCACAGCCTGGTTAAACCGGCACCTGGGAGCAACAGGATGCAACGTCTAGCGACGCTTCACGGCCTTTCACGAGGATTTCGCAGACCCGAGCCCCTAATTTCAATCAGATCGGCCCCGTCCAGAAACTTCCCAGCCTGCATCCGCCGAAAAACCAGAGGCGGCGGCTTCGCGGGGCCCAGAAGAGCAGCCGGCTCCGCGCCAGGTTCCGGCGCGGCGCTGCCTCCAGCGCCCACCTCCCACGGCGGCACGCAAGCCGACGGTTTTCACCTCCCAAATCTGCAGCTTCTCCCCCGCCGTTAGAAAGCTCAAGCTCAGCAAACCCCGGCCAGCGTCTCCTGGCCGCCCCTCGGGGACCCCCAGCAGCCTGCAGGCTCTCGCCCGGTGTCCTCAGGTGCCACCCTGCCATTTTCCAGGCCCTCCGGACGGGGACTTTGCCCCGCGCTGCCACCTCCGCACACGTATGAGCTACGCGGATGGAGAAGCCGGGTGTCAGAGAGGTCGCCGCGAGTGTTTTGGCTCACTGGGAACCGAATTCCTCAAAAAAACAATGTGCATGGGAAACCCCTGTAACAGCAATTCTCAAGTTTTTCTCTTTTTTTTTTTTTTCCAGGCTCTGGAGTCCTGGCAAGTTTTCCAAGGGGCATAAAGCAAGTTTCAACTCCACAGACTGGATTTCTCAGACGCTTTCAGCAGGCTCGGGAGGAGTAATCCACGGACCCCTGGGATATCCATGGACTACTGGTTGAAAGCAACGACCTAGAGCCTCTTAGCACGCCCACGCATCCCGGTAAACATCCTATACTGCCAAACGGCCGGAGCGGGTACGGCACCGTCCCGAGGCCTCCGGCAGGAAGCCAGGCAGGAGAGACCGGAGCAAGCGGGAGAGAAAAGCGGCTCCCGCGAAACAAAGAGCCCAAACGGCGTCTCCCTGCGGAGCTCGCGGCCAGGAAGGAAGGGATGGATGGGCGCATGGGATTTATCCGTGCGCGTGGCTGCGGATGGTGCCGGTGTCCCTCGGAGGACGCTCTCCCGTCCCGTGCGCTGCGCTGGAGGCCGCACACGGGTGTCACCGGTGGCGAGAGCCTCCCGCGGGCCGCTCGTGGCCCAGCTCCCGCATGGGGCCGGCGGACGGGGCCCCGCGAGCCCCGGGGCTCTTTGTGCTCGCAGGGGCCGCCGGCGGGCGGCTCAGCCTTATGTAAGGGCCGAACAAAGCGGCTAAATAAAACCCGGGGCTGGGAACGAGCCGCGGAAGTGGGACACGGCTTCCCTGGCTAAGCAGCGCGCGGCCGAAGGAAACCGAGCTCAATAGCGGGGAAACAACTGCATAAACACATCCTGAGGGAGGGGAAAGAAAAAAAAACCCACGGAGCGCACGGAAGCAGGGGGAAGCCGGCGAGGTCCTGGCGGGCATCCGCACGGGCCTCGGGGCTGGGTGAGGAGCAGAGCCGAGGCCTCCATGGTGTCCCGGGCAGGCTCTGGATCCCGCTCGCCGCCGGTCCCCGGAGCACGGCCGGCCGCGGGAACTGCTCCGAGCCGCAAACCAACACCCCAAGCAACAAACCCCGCCGTCCGTAGGAGCCTCCAGCCCTCCAGCCGGACCCCACGAGGCTCCTAGCGCGGCCCTGAGTCCTCGCGGGCCAAGCAGGCAGCACCGGCGCGAGCGGGAAGCCTGGGTGGCCGGAGACGGACGGGAAAGGGGCCGGATTCCTCCCTCACCAAAGTCCAAGGCTCATTTTCCCTCCCCTGAGAAGCATCTACTTTTGGGTAGACGCCAATGATTTTTTTGCAAAGCTCATTCCCAAATAACTTGAAAAAAAAATTAAAAAATCAGTTTTCCCATGTGTTAGAAGGAATAGGAAACAGGGGGACAGAGCGAGAGCGCGTTGCGACCCACGTGGCATTTCAGCCATTTCCACGCCAGGGCAACTGGAGCTCTGGCTACAGCAGGGCTGCTAAATGTGGAGGGATCCAGATTCCTTCCCAACGTTACGCTCGGATAACTGAAGCCAAGTTGCTCTTCCAGATACTAAAAGGGGCCACGGCAGCCGTTAGGATGCACGCCATCCAGCACGCTATTTTTAGCTAATCCACAAGGAAGGAAACCTCAGACAGCCATGAGCATGATCTAAACTGCAGCTCTTCAGCTGCTCGGCCAGCGCTGCCGGAGCTGCTCCGCGCGCCCCGGCTCGCTCCGGCCGCCGCGGGATCGGTAACACGCGCGGAGCGCTCCGTCAGCTTGCCAACCCTGCGGGCTCCTCCGCCGGAGAGGCCGGCCTGGCTACGGATCCGAGCGTGCAAATGCGAGCCAGGTGGACTTGCAAAAAAGAAGGAGCCCAAGGGAGTCTCCAAAGCTGAGCTGGTTTCTAATAGGGAACCTTCCAAGCCCAGGGAGCAGCAAGGTCTCGGAGACCTTCGGGAAAAGAAGGTCCAGGGAGGAGCGAGGGCAGGAGGCTGGGAGCTCCCTGTTGCTCGGGTGGTTTTGCACGGCACCGTGGATACGCACTGTACACGGAGAGACAGCCTTGGCTCCGCTCCGAGTTTACAGCCCAAAGCTGATGTGAAAAACTTGTCTTTGGCCAGGAGGACCTGGCTTAGACTCTACAGAAGGGAGGCTCTTAAATAGCAGCAGAGGAGAAGGGGCTGCCAACCAACTGCAAAGGAGGAGAGAAAGGAAGGTGAAAAAGTTGCTTGTGGGCTGGGATGATTACGAAAGACTTTCTTTTCCTTTTTTTTTTTTTCTTTCCTCTCCCCAAATCCCTAAAAACCAGCACTGCCCCTCCTCACTTCCCCTCGCCTCTCACCTGACACCCGGAGCAAGGCAGCGGTTTGTTCCTCACGCCCAGCCCCAAACAGGCGGCACCACCTCACTCAGAGCTGCTGCAGCGGCAGCTCGCAGGCACCGTCGCGTCCCACGCTGCTCCGAGCACTTCCACACGGAGAGAAGACACCAGCGCCCAGGGGACTTGCAGTTATCCCGACATTTCCCTTCCCGGGGCACCCGAGACACTTTCTCCCTCTCCACTTTCTCCCGGTCCTACGTGCACACAGGGTGATGGAGTTAGGAGGAGGAGGGAGCTCTGTGGAGGATCCCGTACTACCGCAGTAAAAAATATTGTCCCACAAAAAGGGGACAGCAATGGCCTCCCTCCACTGGCCTCCGCAGCACAATGCTGCTAAACAGATTCCGACCGCGACCAAACCCCAAACGGGAAATAAGACACGAGCTAGAGAAAAGAATACAGACAGTTCCCTGTCCTGCTTCACGGCAGATTCCTTAATTCCCAAGCCGTGCGGGGCTGGAATTGATATATTGATTTGTTAGCGTGAGAGGGGCCTTCCTTCCTGCCTGACCACATGTGACAGGTGCCACTTAGCCTCGAGCGCAATGAAATAACCGGGAGGCAGAGCGTGCTCTGCAACCCAGATCGCCGCCACGAGATGCGGCGCGGCGGCCCTTACCGGAGGAGCTCAGGGGGCTGCCTCTGCCGGGAACGTGGAGCTCCACGTGGCTCGATCGCGCCTCGGGGCCCTCCGAGGGGCCCTGGCCCTCCGTCTGACCTGCGGGAGAAGAAGCGATCTCAGCCAGTACTTCTAGGTCCTTCAGGATAACCTGCAAAGAGACGGAGAGCGCGGCGTGAACGGGAACAAGGCGCGGGGCCGGCCTCCGGGTCCCCACCGTCGCTGCTCCCCCTTCCTACCAAGGCTGCTCTGGGGTTCTCCTCGCCTTCTTACCCGGGGAGCTGGGACAAAGCTCGACACGCGGAGCTGGAAATTGGGCCAGGCGCCCCTGCACGTCCCCGCCGGGTCCTGCACGACGCTGCGGTCCCAGCTCCCCCAGGCCTGCCCGACGCCCCCCACGCCTTTGGGGAGACATTCGAGACGAGGAGGCCCTGCCAGCCAGCAGCCCTCAGCTCAGGACATCGACGCAGAGTTGACATCTGTACTTAATAGCTCTTCCCTTCCAGAACAAGTTAAATGAGTCTGTGCTACCTATATATAGCATTTCTGGGGAAGCTATCACTCTTTTTTTTTCCCCAGCTCTTCTCGTGTCTGAGGCTATTTTGGGTCCATCTTCACCGAAGTGTCCTTGGGTCTGCGTGTTTCACCGGCCCTCCCGGCCATCTGCGCGTCACAGGCGTGCGCGGGGCACACGGGCTGTCAGGAAGGACCGATGGCCACGTCCAGCCCACGAGCGCTCCGGGTCACTCATTCCTGCACCCCTCTTTCCCCCCCCACGGACTTTTTGCACGGTCTCGAGCAGCCTTGGGCATCTTTGTCCCATGGCGGCGGTGTGCAGGGAGCTGGGCGAGAGGACACTAGGAGCCTGGAATCGGTCCACACCGCTCACGGTGGATAAACTCCGGATAAACTCCATTATATCCTTACCCTCTCCCGTTCAAATGCCTCTTGTGCATGGGGAATATCGGGCGGGAAGGCAGAGCTGGCCATGGGGAAGCGCTGCCAGGAGCCTCCGGCTCTGCAAGCGGATAAACAAGAGGCCCCCCCGCCCTTGGGAAGCCCCAAGAAGCACAAACATCGTTAAGCCACAACCTGCAGCTCTCCCGGGGAGGGAATAAAAGACAACAACAGCCTTTGCAACACGAGGGCAGGAAGAATACGGGTCAGCTCCTTTAGCCACCTGCACGCCACTGCCGCAGAGGACGGGAGCTCCCCGCAGCCTCCTCCCTTCCAGGGAAGGGAGGCTGCGCTCCGGCTCAGCTCGCAGCCGCGGGAAGCGCGGAGGACGTCCGGCATCCGGGACATCCTTGGGGAAGCACAAGGTCTCTCCTGTTTTTCCTCCTGCTTAGGCCAGCTGAAAGGAGGCTGCCCGCGTTTCGCGTGAAGGCAAATAACCCTCCGAGCGCAACGCGGAACGTCACCTTTCCCCAGATTCGCACTTATGTGGATTCTCTGGTGTCTAATCAAATGGTTCAGCTGAATTTGCAGCCCTCCGATAGGGGGAAGGCGCTAATTTGAGCCTCGAGTTCTCCCAGCTGGGTAAATCGCAGCCCTGGGGATTTCCAAGCCTCATCCTATTGGGCTAAAACTGGCAAAGCGACACAGAACTCAGCAGCAGCACGGGAAGGAGAGGAGCGAGGCCGACAGCTCTCACAGTCCCGCTGCCTGCAAACTAACAGCTGATTCCGCTGAGGAGGAATGCGAGGGCAGGAATCGCTCCGAGTCCCACGGGGAATGACGCCGCCGTGCTTCGACGCGCTGCACCGCGGCGGGCGGCGCTGCGGCGCGCACGGACAGGCCGGGAACGCGGCTCCGGCTCGGGCACGCATCCGGCACGTGCAGGATTTTGGCGCGAGGCTCAGATCCTGAAGCTGCTAAGGAGCCAGAGCCCATCTCCGTGATGCTCCCGCGCTCAGGATGGTCATTCCAGGACAGGGCAGTCTGTCCCCAAGGGTGCTGTCCCAATGGCAGAACCTGCTCGTGGGCACGGCTGGAGATGCTCCGGCTCTACAGAGGTTAAGGGGAAGGGTGTCCCCCAGCCTGGCTATGCAGGTTGCAGGCAGGAAAAGCACAATGGGTGGATTTCCCAGCGGAGAAAACGTGGAGGAAATAAGAACCAGGAGGGAAGGGAGCAGAGTACCCTGAGAAAGAGGAACAGGCAGCCCCAAAGCCCTGGGAAGGGGGGGAGGAAGCTGCTGCTTCCCTGTGCCCGCTCCAGAGGCGCTTCCCGGCCTCCGGAGGAGCGGCGAGGGCCGGAGCGGAGCGCGGCCGCTTGGTATGCGCCGCACATCGGCGCGCAGAGCCACGGCGGAGCGCGGCGCCCTTTGTGCGAGCGGGAAGGGAGCGCGGAGCTTCCAAGAAAGCAATATCCTGCAGGAGCCCGAGCGGCCGGCATTGCCATGGCAACGGGCCGGCTGCTGCCAGGAGCCGGAGCCGGTCCCATCCGTCAGGAGCTCAGCCGCCGTCAGAACGGGCAGGAGGGGAAGGCAAAAGGGGCCGGAGCCATTTCCAGCTCCCGGGCAAGGGCACGTGGCCGCTGGGTCCGCGTGCCCAGCGGAGCCGCGGGACGGAGGTGCAGGCGGCGCTAGTGCCCCAAGGGATCCCGCTGGGCCGCGTGGCAGCTGCTTCGCGTCCTTTCCACGCCGTCCCCAGCTCTCCCTGCTGCGTTTTGGGTCCGGGCAGCGGTCCCATCTGCTGAGCTGGGTCCCCTCCGCCTTGGCACCCTCTGCTCTATACAAACACAAGCCCCGAGCCAGCGCAGAAAAGCAGCGGTTGAGCTACTGAGCGGATTTTCCCCAACCTCATCCCAGGGCGATTTTCACGCGAGGGATGCCAAGGAGCGATGCAGTGGAGGGGGGTGCGGGCTGGAGCGCGCGGAGCCAGCACCCCAAGGAGGCCGAGCCTCGCAGGACGGGCCCTGCTGCGACGGGGCCCGGCAGGAACGCGCTCCGGAGGAACGGCTGCTCGGCCGGAACGCGCTCCGGAGGACACCCGCTCTTCCACACGGCCGCGGCGGCCCCGGGGACGAGAAGGTGGCGATGGGAGGGGAGGGCCGGCAGAAACGCGGAGCTCCGTCTCGGCGAGCGGCGACGCTCCTGCTCTCTCCGCGGGGCCTCGAGCGCACTCGTTTTTGAGGCCACGGAAACCAGGGAGTTGCAGGTGCCTCCTGTTCCCTGATCTAGGTCAGGTTAATTCGCCTCTTGCTCTGGTTGAAGGATCCGATACCGGCGCCTTCCGCGGGGCCCTGCGAGGCGGCGGCGTGCCGGCCGTTCCTGCCGCGGCCAAAGCGAGCCCCGCGGGACCCGCTCCGGCTCCGTGGGCTCCGGGAACGAGCGCGCTTTGTCCCAGGAAGGTCGCGGCCACCTCCCTCCCAGGCCGAGCCGAGCGGTGCCCAAGGGAGCGCCCAACGCGCTGCGGCGCCGTCACAGCCCGCAGCAGCTCTTTAAATGTGTTTAATTAGCGCCCGGGGAGCTTAACGCGCCACCTGATGCCGGGCGCTCCGCAGGATGCCAGAGAGCTTGTTTTTTTCCAGCTTCTTCCCAAGGGAAGCAGCAGCCTGTGCAAGGACGGAAGGGAGGCACAGGCGCGGAGCGGGGAGCCGCGTCCGGCCACGCTCCGACGGCGCGAGCGGGCCGGCGAGCAGGAGCCTCCCCGCTCAGCCGCGAGCCCCGCGTGTCGGGCCGTGCAGAGCGTTCGCTGCCGTTCGCGCCCTCGCCGCAACTCCCTCGGGAGCCGCTGCACGGGGCTGCGCAGCGAGCAAAGCCCGCGCGCCCTTGCGCCCTGCTCGGTGTCCCCCGCGGGAGGCAGCAGAAGAGCCCGCTCGGTCAGCTCTTAGCCCCAGCTCACGCAAGGGTCCCTAAGGCCAAGCTCTCCCAATCCCGTGCCCTGGGATCTTCCTTCCTTCCCGGGCGCCGGCATCGCCCGCCGCGGCTCCTGCAGCCCTTGGCACAGCGCCTCCGCCCGCCGGCACGCTGGGACACACCAGCATTGCACCATGCCCTCGGAAAGCGAGAAGCACCTCCTGGAAACTGCCTCGAGCCCAGGCTGCCAGCGCATGTACTCCAAACAACCTGCGGTAGGGATAAATTGCACATAGGGCAGCTCTTACTTTTCAATCAATAGCAACGTAATTACGGTCCTAACCTGGTGCCAAGCCAAGGAGCTCCCTGCAGATTCCAGTTGCTTCAAGGAACGTCTTAGCCCTGCACGACAAGGTGCACAGACCGTCCTTCTCAGCAGTGCCCCTGCCTTTTCCACGGTCCCTCCACCCTGCTGCGCGAGCCGGGAGCCTCCCTGCCGGAGGGCTGCTGGCAAACACGCGAAGTCGGCCTGAACGCGGCACCCCTGACCCAAGCACGCTGTGCCCCATGCTGTCCACCCCAGCAGCGGAGCCGCTTCCCGGCCGCGCTGGGGCTCCCAGCCACCAACCCACAGGGTTTGCTGGGGACCAGATTGTCCCCGAGGGCACTCCAGGTGCCCCAGCAGTAACTAAAGCAGCGCCCAAGCCCCGAATAAAAGAGCGAGGAAGTGAACTGCGGGTCATGTCCAGGTCCTCCGTGTTCTCCACGCCACAGCCTTTATTTTGGGCTCCCTGCTTTGCATGGGGCCGCAATATTTCGGCCGTGGCAAATTAAAGGCTGGGAGCTGGAGCACAATGGACCTAAAACCAACAGAGCAAGACTAAAAACCAAACCAAACTAAGACTGCTATTCACGTCGGCACAAGCTTTTGTTCGGCTTCATTGTACTGGGAATCAGAGGCGCAATGGGAGAAGCTTGCCAGGATTTAGTGTGACAGCAGAGCTCAGAGAAGAGGCCAGAAACCAGGTTTTGGCAGCAGCAAGACGTGCAGGAAGGATGGTGCATGGCGGAGCTGTTAAAAGTAAAGGAGAGCTGTGGATATTGGTGCAGCACCACGCAAAAAAAGGATCTGATGCCTCATCAAAATGGCAATTAGCAGGGATTCCTCCTCTGCCCTCCTCCTCTCCTTAATCTTGGCAACCTGAGAGGGACAGAACATCTCAGCGTGTCGCAGAGACGCTGGCTGGAGTACAGAAAGTCTCGCACACGTTCGCGGCCATCGCTGCCTCCTCAGCAAGAGCGGTGCACGCGGACTAGGTGGACGTGGACCAAACACGACACGCAGCAGCTCCACGTGACCGCACTGCTCCAGGTCCTCTCGAAGACGTTTCCAACGCCAATAAAGATGGGACACGGCTGACAGCCCGTGGCGGGAGGGGACTGAGGTGGGGAGAGCAGAGCCAGCTGGGCAGGAACCTGCAGGATTGCCCGAGAGCCGGACAGCGCTGGCATCGCTCTCCTGCCTCGTGCTGCTGCTTGGTCCTTTTTGGCACCGCCGTTGTTCCTGGGTATCCCGTTTCCTCCACCCTGATCTCCAAAGGACCTGCTCATGCGACCGTCGAGAGCGATATTGCTCACAGGCAGTATTTCCTACGCTCACAGCTATCTCAGCACTTGTTTTCCCATCCCATTTCTGCCAGTGGGGAATAAAACACACACTCAGCTTGTCCAAGACCACGGCAAGCGCCTGGGGCAGGGGAGCATCTACTTCTGCCCAGGTTCACGTAACACCTCTCAGGGAAAGGGTACCCACTTTCCACTGTTTTAATGGCACAGGAGCCGCCTCCTGAAGGAAGATCTTGGATACAAACAGTAAGCTCAGAAACCATTCGGATCTCCTCGCTGTGTTCGGAGCGACTGCCTCGACGCAGGCAGCATCTCAGATTAGCAGAGGTTAGGGGAAGGCGGGTGTCCATCCTGCCCCTCAGCGGGCACCAGCTCCACGTCCACTGCGTCCACGAGTCAGGCAGAAGTCCCAGCACAACTTCCAACCCACAGCAAGAGGGATGGGAGCAGGTAAGAAATGTCAGAATATAAAGGGAATGGGCTCAACTGTAGGGAAACGACCCCTTTTTGGAGCAGAGAA
Organism: Microcambeva ribeirae; assembly: GCA_035222435.1. Taxonomy (NCBI): domain Eukaryota; kingdom Metazoa; phylum Chordata; class Actinopteri; order Siluriformes; family Trichomycteridae; genus Microcambeva; species Microcambeva ribeirae. The sequence goes on along the minus strand of JAYECN010802471.1, from coordinate 21,049 downwards.
AGTAAACTAGGAAAATGAAAAATGCCAAGGATATACGTTTTTCTTGGGAATTCCTGCACTGCCTGCCTGACTCACCTGGATGTGCCAGGTGGGATCCCACTGGGGGAAGAACCAAGTGAGCCCATAGTGGCATTAGAAACCACCTTTGTGGTCGGAGCTTCAGACTGAGTGAAGAGCAGCACCTTCTTCAAGCAGTGCCCGTCATCACCAGGGCATTTAACCCGGGACGCCTCATCCCGAAGGCCAGGTGGGTTGTGACAGTGAAAATTCTCCTTTTTGCTTCTCCTAGCATCTCCTTTCCAAGCTCTCCCAGGCAGGTGCCAGGGCTGCAGGATTCACAGAGTGACAGGAAGGAACAGCTTGTGCAGCAAAATACCTTTCCACTGGAATTGTGTTGGACTTGCAGGCAAGCTTTTAGCCACATCACATTTTAACCAGCGCTCTTAAAGCTCGCCTTCGAAGCCAGACCTCAAGCAGATGCACCAGTGTGGGAAAGAGCATCTCCCTGCCAAGGAAGCGCGTGCTGAACCTGCACGAGGCGACGCAGTGCAGCAGTTTAAGATCTTAGTGGTACGAATTTTGTATCTCACTATTGTCTGCTGCTTCCACGTATCAAAGGGAAGTGCTGCTTCAGCGTCGCTCCAACTTTTCCAGGCTGCACGGTGTTTCTGAATCCTTAACTAGATCCCTTGACCGTTTCTTTATTGGCGCCAGAGAAGCGGGTAAGAAGAGGAGCAGCTGAGGAGGCAGAGATGACTCAGTGCTCCACAGACGTCTCTGGAGATGTTCGGCACGGTGGAGGTGGTGCAACACCTCGCGCTACTCAAACGCGAAGCACAGACACGACTCAAAGGGCACGGATGCAGCTCCAGGCAACGCAGGTCGCTCCTCGCTTTGGGCCAGACTCTTGGTGGCAAGTGCACGGAGAGACTCGGAGTGGCTCGGGAGGACCAGTCTGAAAGTAAGGCACCCAAGCATGGTCTTTCCGGTTCATACCATCCCTGATTCACATGGACTCTCCAAAGCCAGGTTCTCCTTCAGCGACAAGCTGGCGGACCATAACCGCTCCAGGACGGCTTGAGGTGCAGCAGGAGAGCGACAGCGTCGGTTCACATCGGGCAGGAGCTCTGAGGATGCACCAAGAGGATGTCCAGCCTTGCTGGAGAGAACGTGCAGCCGAGTTGCCCAGGGGAGGCAGCAACGCAGGGTGAGACACAGGGGAAAAGCTCAAGGTCGGTGCACACACGACCCATGGAGCACAGCCTGGGAGAGGGACGGATTCCTACCACTGCGATCCGATGGTCTCAGGACTGCAGACCAAAACCCCGCACTCATCTGGCAGTTCCCAGCCCATTTGCTCGGAGCTCCCGTGATCCCAATCTGCCCCAGAGCAACCAGAGCGCGCACACAAATACCACAATGTTCCCGAGAACAGGGAATAACCCAAGGCAGAACCATCACGGTTTGAGGACCCCACACCCCTAATTTTAACAGGGTATGGACATTTCAGGTTAACTTTCTAAATCTGTTCTCATCACTACCAGAAACACCTCCCCGCCTCAAATCCTACTGTTTTGGTCATTTCTATTTCCCCTGTGGAGAGCAGCAAATCTGTTTAGGAGCCAACTGAGCTGTGACGTTTAATGGATCGACTTGTCTATGGATTTCCTTAAAAAAAAAAAGATTTAAATAAATAGAAGACAGGATTAAATAAATCAGCTTAAAATTACTTTTGAGCCATTCCCAGTTATGTCACATGGAGGAAATGCATCACCAGGGTCCTTTCTTCACTGTTTTTTTCCCAATATTAATAAGCAGTGTAATTGCAACATGACTCATTGCAAGCTCCTGCCAAGCTGGAGAGACTATCTGCGAGATGCAGGCTTTCTAGAGCATTGCAAAGGCAGATGTGTGCTCGGGGACTCTTTTGGAAATGTGTGCATCGTAAGCAGCAGGGTATGGAAAGTGGCCAGGCAGTCACTTGCCTGTGCAAGTGCAAGTCATTCCCTTGCTATTACTTAGTCCCTTCCCTCCTCTCTCCGCAATCCCCTTATGCACGGGATTTATTGTGGGTTAGGGTACTATGCCCTGAGCATGCAAACCAAAGCACATATTGCAGGATTTTTAATCCACCAGGAAGCTCTGGCCTGGGAGAACGTCAAGGACCATTTGCAGGTCTGTGCAATATGTATTTAAAGGCAGGCCAACTGATGGTAGAAGTGCTATCAGTCTCTGGGCCAGCTGCGTGCCAAAACGACCAGCATTCTGCCCAAACACTAAAAATGTGCTAGAGGGGGAAGAAAAAGAGAATGAGTTGGAGAGGAATTGAATGGGAGAAAGAGGAGAAGGAGAAAGGGAGCAAAAGAACTGCAGCATTTCAGGATGGGGAGCATCCAACCCAGCACACGAATCTCAGGCTCTCCTGCTCTTTTTGGGGTCCTCCTTATTTAAGTGACTGCACTGGCAGCGGGTCCCCGTGAGCAAGGGGTCAGCAAGCCGGCTCACCGGCCCGCTCTGCGTGCGTCTACGTCCCCCCGCAAAGCGCAGGCGGGTGGGTCAACGTAAGCCCTGGACACTCATGTGACAGGTCCTCCCGAGCCCTGCTCCAAACGCAAGCGCACGGGGCCACCGCGGCGGCCGCGCTCGCCAAGAGCTCCCCTCGCGCGGCCGTTCGGGCCCCGCGGGGTTGCTCAGAGGATGTCTCGAGGCATGTTGACACAGACTATGAGGTAGTGTCTGAGTTCTGAGTCAAAGGACACTGAAAGGGGCTGGAGGGAGAAAAAGAAAAAAAAGAAAAAAAAAAAACGTAACCAGCAGCTTAAATCACGTGGCTCTCAGTAAGGCCTCGGGCAGGATGACTCTTGCGCTGCCGCTTCCGTCGAAGCGCAGCGGGACGCGGGTCCTGCCGGGGCGAGCTCGGCAGCGGGTCTCTGGGGAAACCCAAGCGAGGATGGAGCTCTTCGGCATTCCTGCAGCTCCAGCCAGGCAAAGGTGACACTGAGCCCCTCCGGTGGTGGCCTCTGCGGAGCTGCCTCACGCAAACAGCAGTGCCTTGTTTCTGAAGGCCCAGCACACTTGTCTAATGGAGGTAGGAGGACTTGCAGCTGGGCACGAGGGCGGCCTGTTACCTGCGGGCTCAGGGAAGCCAAGCTGGGTCACGGTTAGTTCAGCCAAGAGGTCTAAACTCCCCAGTGGCAACGCAACGCTGGCCAACCCTCAGGAAAGCCCTAGGTTCAACCCGACTGTCCCAGACAAAGCTGAACCCGAGTTCGCATGGATCCGAAGGCGACGAGCTCCCCCGAGGACTTCTGCAGTACTCACCTCATCTGACTCATCTGAGAGAGTCCGGAGCAAAATGGGGAAGAGGCTGTCGGTGTGACGGAACATCTAGAACCAGGAAGATAGATGGATTCAGTCACACAGGCCAGATCAACACATGCCAAGGACCCTCCTGCACCATGGGAGGCTGCTGAAAGCTTCAGCAACGTTTCCTATCTTCTGCTTCTCTCTTAAGCTAGCTAAGTATCTAGGAGCCTCTGCCAAGAAAGCCTCCACAGGAAAGGCATGTAGACGTTTGGTTACGATGCTACCGAGGTAATTACAGACAATTCAAAGGCAAAATTGTTAGTTAAGGATACAGGGTCACTTCTTTTCCCTGCCCAGGAGGAACTGACAGCAATCCCCTCTCTAAAGGCCTGCCGTGAGCCACGTACAGAAACTTACGTGGTTTAGGGTACATCTGAAGACAGATGTGCTTTGGGTGCGGCTCAGCACAGCTGGACCAGTTACACGTTCAGGGCGGCAGCCACAAGGCCCGTGACTGAGGTCACGGAGGTTGATGATGCCACAAGGATCGAGAGCCATCGCTGCAGCCAGGCATCCAACTCTTTCCCTGCATGGCCATGCCGGAGCTATATTCCATTGACTGACTTTGGCCTCAGGATTCACTGCAAACCACCCCCCACTCCCATGTTTTACTGCTAAACCTTCCATGATGCTGTGCTACTCCAGCTAAGGGTGTCCCATGGTAATTCAATGGCTCTTCACCGTCCTGGAGTATCTCCAGGTGTTCCAGACCCAGGTCCCACTGGAGCAGAAACGAAAGGCTGAGTCTGGATACCCCTTTCCAACACAAATATACTGGGAGGAGCAGCTTAGTCCCAAGAGGAAGCAATAGATTCCCATGCTGAGCCCCAGACTTACCTTACGAGGAGTCTTGATGTACAAGTGATAGAGCCATTTCAGGACTGCAATTCTCGTCATCATCCCAATAGACGTGTCATGAAGGTGACAATCCAACACCTGCACTATTCCATCCAGGTTCAGGGTCACCGGGATCCTCTCGGAGCTGCACAAAAAGGAGAGAGAAGCTAAGAAAAGAGAGTGGCAACATCCAGATGTCTACAGCAAATGCCTCTGGCCTGGCTGCCCTGCCTTCCTAGTCCCATCTACATTTGGTCTGTTGCTCCCTACTGCTACTTTTCATCTTTACGTTTCTTTACATCTTTTTAATATCTGCTCTGGGCCGACGGGAAGGACACGAACAGTAAAATACCGTAAGCAAAAGCGTGTAGGTTTGCCCATGATGTAAGTAGCTTCTGACAAGAGCTACGAGGAAGGGAAACAGTGAGAGATACAGCAGCACACCAAAACCAACAAGAACTAAGGCGACAAACTAAGGTCCAAAACTGCTTTCGGAATCCAAGTTAAGCCACCCAGTTCAAACATCTCCAGAGAACGTCTCCAACGCAAACTTCGCCTCACGGAGACGCCCAAGCAGGCGAGAGCACTCTGGCTCCGCTCAGCCCAGCAGACTCCAAGCGAGGGCTGCAGACGGTGCCCTGGCTGGCAGTGGTTTAGATCACCAGGATATTCCTTCCTTTATAATGCTTACAGAGCCGCAGATCCTTCGGGCTGTGCCAAAAAGCTCTCCATTTGTTACCCCAAACAGTTGGGCCCCTGTCCACCAACAGCCACTGTTCACCATGGACAGGAAACCCCCAAGTAGAAGAGGCCACATTACAGTGGGGCCTCACCGAAAACCCAGCTCTGAGAAGATGCCAGGAAGAGACCTCCAAGAGAGCTGCGCTGAAGAACTAGGGCTAAGTTGCTCCTGTCCTATCCAAGATCGTAAATTATTCCAAGCTGGGCTGAAATTTTGCAGTCATCCTGGTGTGCGCAGAACTCCTCTGCATCGAGCTTGATAAGAAATCCTAACGGGGAAATTTCTCCTAGTATAATTTGCAAGGAGAACTGCTGCTTAATAGGGTTTGCGCTTCCCCAGGACACACGTTATAAGGGCAAGATGAGGAGGCCCTGTCCCCTAATAGCTCTGCATTATCAGGCTCCTTGATCTCTATCACGTAACAGATGTTTGCACCTTCAAATTGCATGCGGAGTTTGAAGGAGTTTAGCTTTGATGTTGCAAACAACAGCCAAGGGCCGCATGATCAAACGTGCAGAAGCAAGGGGAAGGACGGATGCGTCCCGGCCTTTCGGGAAGCTTCCTCTTAGAGGACCCGATACAAGCAGAGGAAGGAGACTTTGGGAGAGGGACTCTCTTAGGGAACAGCATCACAGGGAGCTTGGCCACGCAGAACCTGTTTCTGAATCTGCACCTCTCTCCCTTGTCCCAGCTCGGTGTTCCTGCTCCCTCCCTTGTCCTGGTACTCGTGTCCATGCAGCCGCAGGGGAAGTGCGGCCGTGCAGCTGATCTCACGGCTCCCTTTGCAGCAGGGCTAGTTCTCCTGCAGAATCAGCCTGTTATCCACCCGGCATGAGGGGGAAGCTCCTGCCTGACAAATCCTTGACCCGATTACATCAATATGCCAAAATACGCATTGCCTGCGCACGAGAGAAAAGCCCTGGGATAACAAGGGAAACGTGCCCAGTATTTTCAGAGGAAAGAGGTTGGAAAGGAGGGTGTAGGGCAGGAGAGCGCGGTTGCAGGGGCACGCAGGTGTCCTCGGCATCGCCGCCTCTCCACCGCTCGAAGGGAGGACGGTGGCAGCGGAGCAGCATTTGCAGCACGTTTGGTGCGTTAGAGGAGGAAAAGCTGCAGGCAGCTCGGCACAACGGCGCGCACGGCTTGGCCCCCGCGCCCACGGCGCCTCCGGGCTCGCCCGCTGCCCGAAGGGACCGCCGGCTCCGGGACGGAAGGGCACCGGATTCACGCGGGTCGCTCGGCGGAGGAGGATGCCCGTCCTGTGCAGCAAGCGCAGCTGGGGCTCCGCAGCGGCTCCCAGCTCGCCCGTGCATCCCTGCTCCTAATCCGCAGGCAGCCCCGAGCGGGAGCGCCACGGTAATGGCATCGCTTTAATACGATCCTCTCGGCCCGTCACACAGGCTCCCAGCGTCAACATCTGTGGCAGGGCAGATGTCAGATGCAATCGCTTCCATCTAACCCACTACCCTAGTTTCTCTTCTGCTGCTTCAGAGGACTAACGCGGCCCCGGCACCTCCTCCGGGGTTAGCGTGTTACAACGAGCCCGTGGCCACCGCTGAGTTTTCCTCATCCCGGTTGGAGGTGAAAGCCCAGGCCAGGCCTGGCCTTTGAGCGGGTCAAGGGTAGAGAGCTCCAAGTCCTCCTGCCGTGGTCCAAGTCCCTGGCCATCGCCCGTGCCCGTTGGCCCAGCAGCCTGGCTGGAAAACGGCCTCAGACTGACCAAACCTTCATCCACTGAAACACTGTGTTTTAGGCTATTCTAACTGCAACAGTCTCCAGCCGTTTCGGCCCAGAGACACAGGACAGACAGGACAAGTATCCACACCATCTTTTTCAGGACTTCATACTGAAGGAAGGAAATCGGGATTCTGCTCCAGCAGCCACAGTTTGACCTTCCCTTCCTCTTCTGAGCTCTGATCGTGATCTCTGGACCAACAGCAACTACAGAAAGGCTCCCGCTTTTTTCTAGTCAATATATTAGCTTAAACTCCAGTTTCTGCAGAAGGCAAAAGCAGGAATCCCAACCTGCTGGGGCAGCCCTCTGAGCCACTCCGGTCTTCCCTGCACAGCCAGGCTCTCCTGGGAGCCAATTTTTGTCTCAGCAGAGAGTCAGTCCCAATTTTCTAGCTAATGCCACCAGGAAGCTCCCTCCAAGGGAAGCTGGCAATGACTGCGGAAGCATTTTGGATCACTAACAATGCGTTTTAGGAGTGAGGGGGGGGTCATGTTGTTGCCATAGGAACATGCCCAACATCCATCTATCAAGCATTCAGACCTAGTCATTTTCTGCATTCTTGGAAAGCATCTTTAGCCGCTTGGACATGATGCTATACAGCTTTCTTCTCCCCTGCTCCTGAACTAGGTACTCTTCCTTTCACGGGTGCTTCAGTGCTATCTCCGTGCAGATGACGGCATGGGGAGGGCAGGGGAAGGGGCGTGAGAGCTCGACACCTGGCACGGGGCCACGCTTCATCACTCGCTCCTGAGAGGGAACCGCAGGAAGAGCGGGGAACGAGCAAAAATGCAAGCAAGGAGTGACTTCATCCGAGAAGGCAGCTGCAACTTCCTCAGTCTGTGCATTTTCCAGCTTTTTAAAGGAACAAACCTGCTTCCTGCAGTCCTGCCTTGCCTGCTGTCCCCCGTGGTTTTCCCACACGCAGGAAAACCCGACCTCACCTGGCAGCTTGGGCTTTAGCTGGGGTGGCCGTTCTTCTCCTGGCTCTGCACTGACGCTGCAGCCAAATCCCTTCAGTTCTCTCTCCTTCTGTGCCCCTCTCCCTTCACTCCCTCTCTCCCCCACGTGCAACCTCTCCAGGACTCAGTCAATACAAGGAGAGGGCCCATTCCCGTCTGCTTGGTTTCCTGTCTCTCTTTTTGTCTCCCTTTCAAATTCCAACCTGATGCACACCCACTTATGCACCTGCTAAACTTAAAGGGCTGAGTCTTCTTCACACAGCATGGTGGGAGGCTGGCAAGGCCTGCAGAGAGCAGGGCCAGAACTCACTCAGTGATCACAACAGAACTGAGGAGACCATTTAACAGCCATAAAATGCAATCCAGAAAGACAAATGAAAAGATCTGTACTTTTGAAGGAGGAAAAATAAATAAGCGGGCCAGAACAAACATGCAATAGTTGGGTAGGCAGCAGAAAGGCAAAAAAAGAAAAGAGAAAAAAAAAAGAATAAAAGGAAGGGAAGGGTGCAGTGATCAAATGTGAAAAGCTGCCAGTGTCAGGAAGACAAAGATTGCTCTGGGATGAGTGAGGAGCCATAGTGGGTGCTTGGCATCCTGGTGAAGATGCAGCTGGAGTCATGAATCCTACTTTGGGCACCACAGTTGGAGCACAGAAGGGTTATGAAAACCATGAACTACAAGGAAAAGAACTGCAGGCAGCGAGGGAAAGGAAATAGTTACAAGAACAAACGGATTTGTCACCAGATGCACTTAGAGCTGGATGGGGAGAGGTGTATTTGCAGGAGGGATGATTTAGATGAGATATAGGCAGAGATGGTGCTGGTGTGGAGTGTGCAGACATGGGTCTGCAGAACAGCCCGTGCCTGGCAGGGGGACAGGCTGCAGCGGGCACTGCCAAGACTCCTCTCCAGCAGCTGGAGCTGGTCTGCGCTCCGCGCGGGTGCATCCCAATGCCTGAGCCACAGCACCATGCTGCGGGAGGACACCAGGACTGCACTGCTGCTGAGAGTTCTGCGGCAGCAGGGAGCAGGAACAACACCGTCTACCCTCTTTTCTCGGCCTCAGGCGGCTAATGCCAGCTCTGGTCTGTGCCCGAGAAGTCTCCCCTTGTTCTCAAGGCACTTTGAAGCAGTGCATAGACTCTACCTGGTGACCGCGAAGACACTGGCGTTGCTGAAGTTGGAGTCGCTAGAGGCATCCAGAGATCCTGGGGTAATACAAAAAAAAAAAAAAAAAAAAAAAAAAAAAAAAGACACATCAGTGGGATGCAGGGAAAGCAGAAAGCAGCACAGACTGTGCAAAGACATCATTAGAGAGCCCAAAATTCCTGAAGATCCCCTCTCTCTTTAGCAGCCCCTGCTAGAACCAGGCACTGGAGGAAACTGGTACCTGGTCCTGCTCCGCAGGCAAAGCCCGAGCTGCAGCTGCCCTCCGCAGCCCATCAGTGCCTACAAGACACTAGGAAGCGCAGCAACAGCCGACTCCAAATCAGGATGTTGCCACCTGACCATCTCTGCAGGCACCATGACCCTGTGTGGAAGTCAAACAGCTCTTCCAGCCTCTCCTGCGCACAAAGAAGTCTCTGAAGAGCTACCCTGGACCAAGTCCAGAGCTCAGCTGAGGACCACCAAAGCTGCTCCAGCTTTAAAGACACCGGAAATCCCGCTGGGATTTTCTGCAAGCTCTGGATCCTAGTGGTGCAGTGATGCACCGGATTGCTAAGTTAGTCAAGGAGCCTCTGCTGGCCACCATCAGCAACTGGGTCTAAGCATAGCGCAAAGTGGAACAAAATTAACCAGGCTCTTTGTGCCCCCTTGTGCCAACTGACTCTACTCGCACTCAGTGAAGCTGCCACATCAGCAGAAAGATGGAGCAGAGCTGAGATTTTCAGCTGTAAAAGCATCAAAGGTTTATTTGATCCTGCATGCTTCAAGATGCAGTGTCATCTACCCAAAGGAGACTAACTCTGCAGTAATTGCTTTGACACATTTTGCACTAGACTTTTTTTTAATTACAAAAACTGTTCTCGCAGTGCCTGCAATGGAGCTGAACAAAAGGAGGTCTTTTCAGGACAATTAAGTGAATTAAAAACGACTCCCTGCTGCAGCACAGCATTAATTTTCCCTTCTGTGCCTTCAAAAAAAAACCCAAAAATGAGGCGTTTGCATTGGCCGGGAATCGAACCCGGGCCTCCCGCGTGGCAGGCGAGAATTCTACCACTGAACCACCAATGCTGTGCTGAGTGTGTCCCGCGCGCCGCTCTGCTCGTGCCGACGCTGCTCTGCTCCCAAGCCACTCACTGCGGCCAGCTGGGCTATTCGCTGCCTCTGTAGACAGACCCTGAACATCCCACCGTAAATGATATTTTGGGGTCAATTTGACGGCCGAACCGAAGGGAATTGCGGCGAGGAGCTGGTGGTGCTCCCAGGGTGCCGCACTACCTGGGCTCCAGGCGGGATGAGCGACCTTGCTATGCAGAAAAATGGCACCAAGAACAGTGGCCCCATGCGCCTGAGCTCTCCCGGGGAACCACATGGACTCAGGGACATCTCCTGAGGACTCTCCTCCCTCCTTGGCCCTCACCACGCACCTCAGGTGGCCCAGGCTAGCAGGGACTCACCGCTGGAGACGGCCTCTGCCTTGGAGAGGGTCTCATCCGAGGCAGCCTCCGCCGGCACGGGCACCAGCTGCTTTGCCTCGTCCACGTCGTCATCCTCTGGGATGACCAGCTTCATCAGACTCTGGTTGCACACGTTTGCCACCTCCTTGATATCTGAAGAGAGGCAGGGTAAGGAACATGCAGGCATGTGCGGCTCGGGACCAAACCTGGCCAGCTGTGGAGAAGTCACTGCAACAAAACCCGGGCTGCCCCAGCCCAAATACCTCAAGTCCTCGGCGTTTAGCACCTAGGAGGGAAGACGCCTGCTCCAGCACTTCCCTTCTGTCTCCATGTGCCACAAGGACAGGAGTCAGGGGCTTCCCTGCCGGTGGCTGCAGCAGGAACAAGAAGAGCTGCCGTTTGCAGGCTCAGGCCTCGGAGCTTGTCCAGTCCACACCGTAAGGACCACGGGCCCTACGGCAGCTCGGAGCGACAAGGATACTTTTCTTGCGGTCGTCGTAGGAGAGGCACGGCAGGACGGCCGTCAGGATCCCCGAGGAGTAAGGCAGCATCACCCGGCCGGCCAGCTGGATGAACTCCCTCATCCAGCACATGGCTGTCAGCTGGATCAGGTCATCTGGAAGACACGGGCCAAGCAGACGTGAGGGAAAGGTGAGTACAGAGTGGAACTAGAGAGCTGGCTGGACTTTAGCAACACCCTAAGTAAAGAGTGTTTCTATCTGCCTTCTAGTCCCAGAGAAGCTAGACAAGACTTGAAGCTGCCATGAGGGCAAGAGATGAAATGTCATTGTTAGGCTTCAGAGTTAACTCAGTGAGAACATTTTCCTCATTTACAGGTATTCTGTCATGCTGTCCATAGCATAAGGATATTTGCTCTGTCACACTGTAACAGTTGTGCATCTGGGTCACTCTTACAGCTGGGGCCTTTAAGACCTCCTCAGAGACCAACAAAGGGCTCACTTCACTCTTGGGACACTCAAGGGACAAGACCACCATCTTTAGGCTTAAGCAAAATGAATTCACTGGACATTGAGCAGTGCCAGAGCAGCAGTGTCAACCTTGGGACAGCTGCGGGAATAGCTCCAGAGCATGGAGAAGGCAGATTTCCTACCAGGGAGCTGCTGGCCCCACCTCTCAGCAGGGTTTGCAAGGACAACGTCTGAGTCCTTCGTCTATAAAGACAGGAGGGATCTGTTAGGTCAGAGGCGATCGCTGCGTCAGCAGGAGCCCTGCGGGCAAAAGGCCCCAACAGTTGGATCCGAGCAGCCTCTGCTGCAGTGTTACCGCCTGAGAGACACAAGCAGGGCTCTCTTCCCCCCAAACATCCACCTGAAAAGCACCCCTTGTGACCCAGGCATGTCGGCCTTGGAACAACCCTGCGAGTACCGGGATCTCCAGCGGCTTCTTCAGACACGAGGAAACTGTGAGTTAACAGCCGAGCCCGGGCCTCAATCTATGGCTGGCTCCAGTGACACGGAGGCAGAAGCTACAGCGCTCTCACCAGCTGTGCACTCACCGGAGGCCTGGCAGTGGATCACTAGGATATTGGCCATTTCTGCGAACTTCACACTGGGGGGGTTCTTCTTGATCTCCTTGAGAAACTCCCCAAGAGCCACCTCGCACCTGGAGAGAGGCAGGAGAGCCGGTCAGTGCTCCTCTGCCCTGGGAGGAGAGGTTAGAGAGCAGCCTCCTATGTGTGTCCGAGGTGGTGGCACCGGTGACCCGTGACGTGTACACACAACGTGTACACGCTCATCCCGCAGAAGAGCCTGCTGTCCCCATCTCCCCCAGGCCAAGACACGGCTCCCGGGCTGCAGCGAACGCTGCACGCTCCTCGCCACCCACTTAGCAAACGTGGCCTCTACACAGGGCCAGGAAGAGCGAGGCGGGTGCAGTGGCATCGTCCCCCATTTGTCACAGCTCTCCAGTTGCGCAACGAGCTGGCTCTGCCCAAAGCGGAGACTGCAGATCCTAGAGGGCACGTGTGCACCCGCAGCAAATGCCAGCCTCGCCCTGACGCTAGCTGAGGGACAGATCTTGGCGCAAAGGCAAGAAGCGAGCGTGTGTGCTGAAGTGGAGGGCACAGGGGGGATAGGGCCGGGGAGTGGCAGCGCTCAGACAACCCCTCCCGCTTTGCAGGACACGTTCCCAGACACGTGTGTGCCCTGGCAAACAGGGCAGCAGGGAGGATTCAGCAGGGCCTAGCACCGGCACTGACCTAACCCAATCTCTCCATGGATGCCCTGCAAAACAGGTCCAGTCACTCCCTCCCAGCGCGCGGAGTCAAGGTGCTCTGATCTCACGGAGCGCCCACCCCTTCTGGCATTTCCAAACGCCTCTCGGTTTGGGAACACAGCAATGGATCAAGAGCAAGCTGCTTTTCTGGCTTCTCCTTTGCCGCACTCGGGACACTCTGGTTTGGTGCTGGGCCCGACGGAGAGAGTCCGGGTGGGCCTGGGTGCTCCGAGCGTTCTCCGAGCTGGGCCCGGGTGCTCTGAGTGTTCTCCGAGCTGCCAGAGCTCGAGTCCCATCCTGGAAGGGCACATCAGCCTCCGGAGCTCCGACCCAGCGAGCAAGGGCTGGGAACATAATGAGTGAACAGAGCCAGGAGAGCTGCTTTGTGCCACGGCACCCATAGACCAGGACGCGCCTGTGGCCGCCCCAGCCAAAACAGCCTGCAGAAGAGGGCCCTTGGCAGGGACACTTTGATCCACCAGCCCAGCAGCTCGATTGCTCTGCCTCCCACCACATGTGCTTTTGCTGCAGAGTTATAAACCTGAATTGCAAACAAACGAAGAAAGTGATTGACATCTGGCCTAGCTCTGTACTCACATTTTCCGTATCTCTTTGCTGTTGTCTCCCAAGATCTGGAAAAGTCCATCCAGGATTTCTGGCAGGTAATCCAAGAGGTTAATGTCAGGCACAGACTCTAAGACCAGGATCTAACTCAGGGAAGGATTAAAGAATAGGACGGGTGAGTTTCAAAGAAGTTAACTAACATAACCAGCACAAATCTGAGGCACTGAGAGTATTGAGGAAAAGGGAAGCATTCAAAATTGAGTGACAGGAATGAGGCCATCCTTAGTCTGTAGAGCTGAGGCATTTCCAGTCATAGCTCTGGTAGGCAACTGCCCACCATCTGTAAACCATCTACTATCTACTTCTATAAAACAAGGCAGCGTTTCAGAACGACTGCAGCCCTGAACGGCTGCAGGAGACAGCACAGACACACAAGGGGTCCCATCCCTCCCCCAAACCCTGGTCTTTGTAGGAATAAAAAGCTCTTGCCTTGCAGAGAAACAAGGAGATATCTCTTGGAGATATCTTGTCTCCTTGAGAGCAGCATCTCTCCACTGCAGCTGGGTTTGCAGCACTACCTCAGTCTTTCACCCTGAAAGCAAGTAGCCTGGCATTGCTCCTTGGGAGACTCTAACCTCTGGCCTGCAAGGTACCTATTTACATAAGCAATGCTGAGACCGTATTTTGTTACGTTGATGTTCAAAGCCCTGAACCAGGCTGGCAGAAGTGCAATAAGATGCAGTCGCAGCAACAGCGACATGACAGGGACTTGGTATTTTAAAGAAACAACTGAAATGAAAAGTCTGCTGGAAAAAACAGCCCAGACACAGGGTGCTGACAGAGCAGAGCCTCTGGAGAGTGCGGGCTGGCAGACGCACGCAGCACTGCGTGCACCTACCCAGGATATGATGAACTGACGGGCGTACTGGTTGTTGGAGTAAATCCTCTCACGCAGCAGCGGGATAAAGCTGACCAGGTCGAACTGGTTACTCTCTGTCACGATGTCCTGCAGAACCCAAGCAGAGAGCGTCAGAAGGGCCACCCAGCACAAGGGGCACCCAGCAACCCGTCACCCCCACCCTGCCTTTCCCAAGGCATGTGACAGGAAAACGGTCACAGGCAGCTGACACATGGGTCTGCCAGAGAGCAGCGAGTTCTCCAGGCTGTCGGTTCCTGGGAGAAAGAATCGTGGGGTTTGCTCAGGCTGTGAGAAAGCAACAGCCCCTCCGGCAGCGAGGGACACCACACTGCACGCACACAGGAAGGCTTCTGCTTGCGATGAGCCAGCCCGGCTGGACAGGAGGGCGGCAGCTCTTGGGTTCGTGCACCACTGGCGCGTTGCACACACGCCCAAACAGCTTGGACGTAACAACACATGGCAGCGGCTGGAGAGTCCCCGGGCCTTCCTTTAAAGCCCTTCCACATACTTGGTGGATTTGGCTGTGCAGCTAAATCGCTCGCTCCAGAGCTGTGGAGAAGATTCCCTGCTCCGCAGAGGGTCTCCCAGCAGGAGGATTTGCAGCAGGCTATGCGGAGACTGTGTGATGGTTCTGCTAACCAGGAGCAGGGCAGAAGGCCATTTACCTCCAAGGGACACAAAGGAAACTGGGACGTCTGCACAAGCAAAAACTTCCAGACAGACAAGAGGAAGTGGAACTGAGGGCACCACCCAGAGCAGCAGCTCTGCTCGTCACAGAGCAGCTCAACTCACTTCTCTTGGTTGATTTTTTAGGCAAGGGAGAGGGGGAAGGAAAGCAGAGAGGAGGCAAAAGCAGCAGTTCTGATGTCTGCGATGGGGACTGAACCCCTCCTCAGAGGGCTGCCTCCGAAGATCTAAACGCACACATCGCACTCCGAGCCCCTCAAACCATCTGCCTGAGATGGCCCCCAAACTCTCTTAGCCATCAAACTCAAGCTAGAGAGGCTATGGCCAGTGAGAGAAAGAAACAGTCTGACGGTAACCAGAGGACTGCGCTAGGATGGTCTTAGCAGCTGCAACCTCAGATAGGTCCCAAGAACGTGGCCAAAACACACATGTCAAGAAGGGCCAGCTGAAGCACATGGGAACTGGGGTGCTGTGTGTCCGTGTCCCCACCTCAGTGCCAACAGTGCCAGACCCTGCAGAACGTCATGGCCTGCACCAAGGTGCTCAGATAGAGGCGGAAAAGTACCTTGAGCAGTCGATCCAGGAGCTCTGAGCCGCTTTTGACGTTTGGGTCAGGATCAGCAGCCAGCTATGAACGGCAGAAACAAGAGCTGTTAGAGAAGCAGATCCCAGGGCGAGTTCAGCTCTGCAGCCAAGCTCCTAGCAGGCTCAGGGACTGCTGCTCAGGGTTTCTAGGGAAACTAAAAGAAGTCCCTTCATCTCCAAGGCCTCATAGGGCCTCCAAGATGCTCCTTGAAGAGGTTTCCTCATGGGGAATGCAGCACTCCCCAACTTCCCAGGCTGGGCAGGCTTTCATGTGCCAGCAGCCACATTCTCAGCTGACAGAGACACAAGTTTCTGGGAAGGGGCTGCAGAGACAGCCACACGTAGACATGGTTCTGACCTTACACAGCCCAGAAAGCTGCAGTGCTGCAGACACCTGAGCTACAGCAGTTGTCAGATGAGTTTCCTAGGCCCACTAAACAAGGAGGAAAGACACATCTTGGAGGTAAAGATGGATAACGGTGTTTCCTACTACTGAAGTAGCCTCAGTACTCTAGAATCATACAGGTAAAGAACAAGATGGCTCTTACCTTGCTGAGGCCATCAAAGAGCACGTTGAAGTGCGGGAGGACAGAGCCTCTGGCCACCTTGACAATGTTATAGAGGGCCTCACACGCGTAGTACCGCAGCCGGCTGTCGGCATCGTTGAAACACGTCAGCACCGGCTCGATCAGCTCCTTCAGGTAGAGCCCGGAGTCCTGGCGGGACAGAACGAGCCCGGTTAGTTCACAGCAACGCTGTGTGACCGATGCCCACAAGCAGAGGTGGCTGAATTTATACCAAGAACAGGACGAAACCAAGCAAGTAGCCTCTGTTACAGGTCAAGCCTGCTGCCGAACTGCATCCCAGATGATTAACCCTTCAGGCCTAGTTCACTGGTAACACGTGCTCTGATTTTATTACTTGGGTATGGTGGCAGTTACGTGGGCAAGTTGAGAACTGTTTCAAGTAATTACTCCCACAGCACTGGCTGATTTTGGTTCCCAAAGATGTGCAAGTGTGTGGAGTCGTATCGAGTATTCCAGTCACCTGCTCCAAGCACCTTTAAAAGCGAGAGGGGCTTTTTTTGCAAAAAGAAAGCCATTCAGCTACGCTGCAGAGAAGCCCACAGAGGTACCTAGTCCTGCCTCCTTCTTCCCTCCAAGCCAGGATGAGCACAGACTCCTGGCAAAGCCAACAGACACCAGCAGCTGGTCATCAGACAGGATTTCTGCAATCAGGCAGCTGGTTTAAGTTAGGCAAAGCAATACACACAGAGTGCCGTACACACCTAAGTACAGCAGCACGAAGGAGGTGGTCACACACGTTTGGGAGAAGAACAGCAGCACCCAAAGCACCTTCTGGCCTCATCAGCTCCAGAAACAGCAGCTCAGTCTGGGCTCAAATTACAGGAAAAGAGACGGTTTCTGTGTGCGTAGCTGCCTAAGGACAAGGAGCCACAGCAGCCCAAGGAGTTAAGCTAAGTACATCCTGAAAGATGAAGCTCGTTCTCTTGCACCGTAAAAGAACCACACGAGGCAGAATCTGACCCTGCCCACAAGCGAACGTCTTCACCAAAGAGCCCTCCCTCACCTGCAAAGGATTTTTCTTTAAGGATTTGCCAGCAGAACAGGAGTTTCACACAAACACGGGTGGAGGCTGGAGTTTGGCTTGTTTTGAAGTTAACAAAACCTCCCTTGGGGAAACAGGCACCCTTTACTACACACCCAGCAAAAGAATCAGTATGAAAATCAACAACATCCAGGCTACCAGACTAAAGACTAAGAAAAAAGACTGATAAAACTCGCAGTTTTATCCATGTTCTTCAAGGCCACCAAAAGCTACTCCTCTGTCCGCGGAGGCGGCAGCGCTGGCAGCCCTTGCAGCAGGGACCGCCCTGGGCCGAGGCTGTGTTCCGCAGGAGGTGCAGGGGGTCACTCCTGCAGCCTGCACCTTTGGGGGCGAAGGCAGAACCCAGCACTGCTCACGCAGGAAAAGCAGTTAACGCAAGGCCTGAAAATACTCATTCCAGCTCAACGTGACACTCGTTAGAATGGAATTAAATGGACTAAAATGTACCTCAGCTCTTCCAACAGGGATGGTCTGCTTTTCCCAAGCTCTGTTTTTTCTGATATACATTCTGCTTCCTACCAAAATGACTCACACTCATGTCCACCTCATGTCCAGCCCCTGTCAAAACCAGGGGCACATGCAGAAGGGGACACTGTGTCAGCACTCCTCAACTGACAAAATTATTTGCCTTTTACAGTTCCAAAGAGATTTAAAACAGGAACAGAGATCAAAAAGGCCTGAAGTTGAACAGGAAGAGAGCTCAGCTGCAGCACCACCAAGGATCTCCCAAAACCCAGCGGCTGGGCAGAGGATAAACGGACGCACTTAGACCATTTCTGTGCAGCATCTCTGCGAGTCAGGCTAGGACACAGCCCTGTGCTGAAAGGCCATGCGGGAAGCTTTCCAACACCCTCCTCACATGATGCAGCACAAGATGCAGCTCTCACGTGTGGCAGGAGGGCAGTTCACAGAGCCCTGGGGCAGTCAGGGTGTCTCTCCCAGCAGGCAGGCCCTGCAGGAGCAGCAGCTCTTCTGCTACAACGTCCACACACCAACAACGCCCGCTCCTACCTTGCCCAGGGCGATGGAGCAGGCGGCCAGGCCAATGAGCCCCCCTTTCCGGCTGTGAGGGTGCTGGGAAAGCGCAAACTCCTGCGACAGGATCTGGATCACGTGTTTGATCTGGGACGTGTTGTTCTGAGCCACAAACTCACGCACCAGCCTGGGGAGGGAAGAGAAAAGCAAGAGGCAACTTTAGATTCCAGTTGATGCAAACATCTGGGCCCGAAAGTCTAGTTCAGCCAGGCAGGTCACCTCCCAGGTCAGCTCCCTGCTTCCCTCATCCAGGAAAATTCCCCATGCTCTCTGCAACAGGGGGCTTGAGTTTTGGCTCTGCCAAATGTCAAAACACAAAACAATACCAGAACGGGTAACATTCAAGCAACCTACAAATTAAACTTTCCTGTGTCATGGAAGAGCTCTCCTCAACTACCCTCATGTTCAACAGCAGCTACCCATCCACGTGCTGCTCCCAAACCTCCAGAAAGAGCGCAGAAAGGGGCTGTACCCACAGCTGCAGCAACATTTACAAACTGGGAACCTGCAGGAGTCCCAGGGTTTTTAGTTCAATACAGGCACTGCAGGACCACCTCAACGGGCACAGGAGGGTGGTGGATGTGCTAGCTAAAAGACTTAGGCTCAGGACAAACCCACAGCCATTTCCCATACTGGAATCCTTCATCTTAGGAGAGTCCTGACCTACCCAGGTTTGACCCCAACCTTCCCTTCTCAACCTGCTCACCCCTCTGTATCCTGAGGGCTGCCAGTGACACCGCGATGCCCATGGCCTCTTCTTCCCTGCCACCCTGCTGTCCCCTGCATGGTGGAACAGGTCACTCGGCCCCAGGGTTAGGTCACCAAGCATCCCTCGTCCCGGCCAAGCTGCACCTGCGTTATCAGCGGCATCAGCAACTCCTCAATCTCATGCAAAGCCGAGGACGAGGCTGCTCAAGCTCAGGCACCTGGCAAGGGGCGGCCGCGGCCAGCTCGCCATGTACGGCTGCTGCAAACGCCGAAGCGCCCGGAGGAGACAGGGAGGGCTCCGTTCCGCGGAGGAGACAGGGAGGGCTCCGTCCTGTGGAGCTCCCGGCTGCTCCTTGCAGCTCCGTGCGGCCGCCGAGGCAGCTGTGCACGCGCACGCCCACAGCTGGAGCATTGGTGGTTCAGTGGTAGAATTCTCGCCTGCCACGCGGGAGGCCCGGGTTCGATTCCCGGCCAATGCAAGAGCTCAATTTTTCCCCCTTTTTTTTTTCGGGCCTCTGTGCAAGAGGCACATGCACAGGTCGCAACGCTTAGGGACTACATTAATTCTAGACAAAGGCGTGAAAGCTCCCCACGTTTGTACACTTCTTGCTTTGCCCCGGGCTTAGCTCGGGCAGTTCTGACACGCAGCGTTTGCCCCAGCAGCGAATCCGCGGGCTCGCCCTGGGCACGGAGCTGGAAGGAAAAGTCGCGCTGCCCTCTCCTAGATGGACAGCGCTGGCCAGTCACCCCCTTTGCAGGCCAGGGAGGTCCCTACACAACAGGGACCCAGAAGCCGGGTCTCACAGCAGCCCCAAGCCCTCTTGGAATCTGCTGTTTTGGGGCAATTAGCTTTGCTCTCCAGTGCTACCACGACACGAGGCTCTGGCAGGAGGGAGGCGTGCGGAGCTCCGGCAGCGCAGGCCGCCATGGCAATGCTGCCGCAATCCAGATTTAACCAACAGGGTCTTCTCTTTGAATAGGAACAACCTGACCCACCTCCCTCGTCGGTTAAAGGCTCCCAGCGAGGCAGGGAGCCCCGAAGCACCGCGGAGCATCCGTGTTTCCGGGAGCTGTTTGTACCACGGGGGTCAGGACGGAGGAGGCACCTTAGCCAAGTGGGGGCAAATCCGCCCAGGAAACGCAGGGGCAACGTTTATGTGGGCGAACTGCGGTGGCTTTAGGCTGAGCTACACCTGCGCGGCCGCGGAAAGGGTTTGTTCTGCTCTTCCTCCTCCTCGCGCTCTTCTCAGACGGGGTCTTCAGGGATTTCGTCACGAGAGGGGACCTGCTCGGCGTCTATAAGGACCTCAAGGGAGGCAGCGAGGAGGAGGATGGTGGCCATCGACAGAACTAGAGAAAACGGCCGCAAACTGAAACACCAAAAGTTCCACAGGAACTTAAGGAAACGTTTCTTGCCAGCGAGGGTGACCGAGCCCTGGCACAGGCTGCCCACAGAGGCGGCGGAGGCTCCTTCTCTGGAGATCTCCAGACCCGCTCGGACGCAGCCCTGAGCCACGGGCTCTAGGTGACCCTGCCGATCTCTAGAGGTCCCTTCCAACCGCAGGGATTCCGCGGTTCCCCCGCCGCAACGCGGGAGCCCCTCGAGGCGGCGGCGGCGGCGGGCAGGGCCGCGCAGCTCTCGGCTGCTCTGACCCCGCGCTGGAACCACCGCGGCGCGTTGGGGCCCGCAGCGGCGGGACGGCGCGGGGCCCCCCGCCGGCCGCGCGGCGGGAACACGACGGCCACATCGAACCGAACCGCGCGGCTCTGCGGGACCGCGGGGCCCCCTCTGCTCCCCTCCATTTGGTGGCAGAAGTTCCACCAGTTTAACTCTTGATGTTCTGTGTAAGTTATACCGTATACCGATCCTTAGCTCCTCTAAGGAACGTCTCGGGGTCTGTCGGACCTTCTGGTGGGAGAGTTGAGGGCAGCTCACTGAATCTCCTGTGATCTCTTTCCGAATGTCTCCTGCTGTAGATCCTCCGAGGAATGTCTTAGTGTCCGTCAGTCCTCCTGGTAAAATATTTGAACATAGTTCAGTGAATCTGACCTGCACTGGCGATGCTAACCCACCAGTCGAGACATATGCCTGGTTTAAAGAAGGAACCTTGTTAAATAAGGGAGACACTTACAGTTTTTCCAGTATCAACTCTACCAACAGTGGATACTATAAGTGCCAGTGCAGTAATAAATATTCAGATGAAAACTCCACCGCTGTGACCCTTAACGTCCTGTGTAAGTTCTAAAGTTTTGTAATCCTTGTTTTATTCTGAACATCTCACCACCATTTCTTGGCTGTCTTGCATCCATTAAGGAACCTCTCGGCATCTGCCGGGTCTACCGAGTATGTCCGGATCGGAACCAGAGAGATGTTCGATGACATCTGCATATTTACACTTACATGGTATGGAGAAACAGACAAGCTCTG